>JAPQLA010000009.1:21171288-21181798 GCA_029822935.1 Naso vlamingii
AGCAGTCAAATGGCTTCTATAAGATAATAGAGTAACGACAACATTTCCCTTTGATAGAAACAGAATAGTGGAAGCTATAACTGATAGTACAACTATCTCGAAATTGTATTCAAGAGCATTGAATGAGCAGCCTACAGAACGAATCTACTCCTCACCTTCATTTAATTTACAGGCTATCACAACCACAGGTACACCAATAAATAACAGACAATGCTGTTTTCCTGCAGTTCCAGAGTTAAATGACAGGAAATATCCTGTATTTTTACTGTGGGCAGACTGTTAATTGATGGAAAATGTTTTGTATTTTTACTGTAGGTAGAAACTGTTAAATGATTTTAAAAAAAATCCTTATTTTTACTTTAGGTAAACCGTTAAATGTTTAAAAAATATCCTGTATTTTACGTAAACTGTTAAATGACAGAAAATTCTGTATTTTGACCAGAGGTAAAATATGAAATCACAGGAAATCCTGTATTTTTACTGTAGGTAAACTGTTAAATGACAGAAAATATTCTGTATTTTTACTGAGGGCATACTGTTGATTAACAGAAATGTTCCTTTTTTGTGAGACAAAATCCTGGTAGCTGCCAGTACCGTTTCTGTTATTTTACAGAATGTTTTCTTAGTGTGGAGGCATTTCACCATAAAGTGAGGATGCATTTAAGCTCGCTGAATGTCATGCGCACATTTGTCTGCAGGCGGATTTAGCTCCCACGGCGTCGGTGGGGCTCGGCCTACACCAACTGATTCATAAAACCCTCCGCGGTCCTCTTCAGCAGCCGAGCCTCCTCCTCCTCCTCCTCAGCTGCAGCTTTGACACATCGGCTCGGCTGCTTCAGCACCTCGGACAGCGAACTCTGCGATAGGCTGGCGGCCGTCGGCGGCCAATGGCTTCAGCGGCGCGGCAGAGACAGCGACGCTCGGCAGCGGCAGCAGCATCCCGGCAGCAGCCAATGAGAAGGCGTCGCTCCTCTCCCACATCCAACCCGAATAACTGCAGATGCCCGCATCAAAGCGACGAGGCTCTCTCTCTCTCTGGCAGGTTTGCGTGGTTGAGGGTATAAGCTGCTGTCTATTTTTGGAATTCATAGTGGCCATGTTTTTTTTTCTCTCGGTATTCTCCGCCTTTGTTTTGATTTAGCTTTTTTGGACTGATGTGTGCTGTTTTATTTATGCCTGAGGTCCGAGGCTGGATGTTTGTCCAAGCTGAGAGCGTCGTAGCGGGACATTAATAACCGTGACCGAATTGATTTTTGACTCTCAATGGAAGACACCTTCCCACTCGCTGCGAGCGAAGGAGTGAAGCCCTTTTCGCATCTGCTTCGCATCTGTATTCCCATCGACGAGCGGCGGACTTTTTATAAATGAAGGCTTGAAAAAAGGCGACGGCGCACCGGGAGTCAAACCTGCCGGCCTGATCCGCGGAGGGTTTGGCCTGTGAACTACCAGGGACAGAACCGTTTTCACGCCCTGGAGCCCGTGTCGGCGGTGTGGAAAGCGAGCAGAGCGGATGGAAAGCGTTCTCACATTTTGACCGCATCTGCTCAGCAGCAAGGGGGTCAAGGTGTGATTTATGGATTCCCCAAGAAAAGACAATTAATGTGAAGGTAGGAAACACCGCAGATTGCTCTGCTGCTGTCACGGCAACAGCATTCTCAAGCTTTGCACATGATAAAAAAAAATGAAAACTGCCCAAGAGGGACCGAAATAACACTCAGGTATAATCACTTGCACAAGTGTGTGACCGCTCTGTTCTACATTTTTAGATGTGTAATGTTGCTAAAATAAAATGGATCACAGAGACATGAATGATCACAGCATCATATTTTCATTTTGTTCAGCGCACAGGCCCATCAGCTGATGCTCGTGAGGCTGCCTTGTGTTGGAGGAGCTGTTTTCAAGGCTTCCATTTTGAAGCTAAGATGGATGCTTGCGCACATTTCTTTCTCATGCCTCTGTGGCCTTATCTCGGTTCTTATATAATACTGATGAACACTGGAGCGGCGGCGGGGCCGTGACAAACGCTGCTCATGCTCAACGTGAAGAGATATCAGCAGGAACATGTAATCACAAATATTAAGACTTGATTAGGGATTGGAAACTAAATTGAAGACTACTTAGATGTTTTTCACTGAACTCCAGCGGCATGTTCATTTTGTTTGACAAGAAAATAAACAGCAGACTCTTTCTTGTACCTACTGTTGATCATTTTTTTACACAGAACTCGTGAAGTGTGTGTTAAAACTGTGAAGGAATGCCATGAAATTATGTTGCTACAGCCTCCATGTTGAGATCTCAGATACAACATAATTAAACCATTTTGTTCAGTTAAGCTCTAATTAACCATTATAAATGTTTAATAATTTTTAGTTAAGTTTAGTTTATTTAATAGGGGACTTTGCATATTAATGAAACATTAAAATGTAGTTTAAATATGCCAGATTTAGCCAAAAGGCTCATTTTCATCCACAGTCTCTGGCCAAGATGTCGTATAAGGCTACCTGAAAGATAGAACACAAAAGTAAGATAGACAGATAACCAACAAAAATACATAGAGGTGGTACATAAAATGGCTAAGAGGTAATAGCAAACAACACAACAAGGATTTTATGACAAAACAGGTAAAGAGAAGACAGTTACACAATGTAAGAGATGTAAGTCAATAAAGGAAGCCTGAGGCGTGAGGCAAGAAGACAATGACGGCTAACATTAGTTGCGATTAGACTACAATCAGCAAGCCATGCACACAACATTGAGAAAATAACTCTGTGTAAAAATCTGTAAAAGTCAATGAACTTTTGAGGTCTTTCTAAGGGTTTCTCTAATTCACTACGCAAAAAAACAAGAAAAAACAGTATTTTGACCTCAGAATAAGGAAAGAAAACTAGAAAACATGACGCACAATTCAAGGTCCATTTATTTCCATGTGAAGCTTTCAACCACATTTAATGGTGTTCTTCAGTGAATGGGGTTTCAGTTGCTGTGGTTGCTAGAGGACATCGGCATCACAATATAAAAATCCATTAAGCTGAGGAAGACTGTGAGATGCATTTAAAAGCACAACAAAGCTAAACTGAGGGACCTTGAACTTTTTTGTCAAAGTAAAAACTTTAATCTTTTATCTTCATCTTTATTAACTTAACTTTAATAATCTGATCATTAAATACGACATGTTTGTTGCCAGTGGTTCAACTGTGTATTATTTACTTCAAGTAATGAATAAAAAAGTTGCCACTCTTCTTTTCTTTCCTCACAGGTTCGACTTCCTCCAGCAGTGAGACACACCTCGCAAAGCCCTTTGTCTGGACCAATCAAAGAGCTTTTCCTCCACATCTCCCCGCACCACCCTTCCTCCGTCTCACTGCTTACTCTCACACAGGCATCATGGGTACGGTGCTGTCGCTGTCTCCTAGCTACCGCAAGGCTGTGCTGTTTGAGGATGGCCCGGCGACGGTGGGCCACTACACAGCGGTCCAGAACAGCAAGAACGCCAAGGATGCTGCCGCAGCAGCCGCAAAGTCACTCAAACGGCCTTCTATCATCAATGTGTTACCATGGAAACGCATTGTGGCTGTATCAGCAAAGAGGAAGGGCTCAAAGAAGCTGCAGTCAGATGCCGGGGATGGAGGGAAAGGGAGCTCTCCGGATGGCCACGCCACCGCCATGGCCAACTCAGGCTCCAACAGCCTGAAGCTGAAGAAGTCTCAGTCCTGCGCCAACCTCTCATCTTACTCATCAAGCCAGGACCCCTCGGCCACCACCACCACTACCTCCTCCCACCTGCCCACCTCCAAGACCCTTGCTAACGTAGTTACTGTCGCTGCCAAAAAGAATTCCCTCACAGGCTCCGGCATCCAACCATCTACTGCAGCCGGCACGCCAAAGCGTGTTATCGTCCAGGTAAGCCCAATCCCAACCGTTTCTTGTTAGGTATTTTATTTAGACTTGTGAATAGAAGTTGAGACCTTGTGGCTGAACACAAGTTTGAAAGCATTCTATGCTTTAAAGTCATTGATGCCTCATTTCCTCAACTCTTCCCCCAGTCCTCCTCCTTACCGTCCTTTTCTTCTATTTCATTCTCTCTCTAGGCCTCCACCAGCGAACTGATGCGCAGCCTGGGTGAGTTCCTGTGCCGTCGGTGTTACCGCCTGAAACGTCTATCCCCAACAGACCCGGTGCTGTGGCTGCGCAGCGTGGACCGCTCTCTTCTCCTACAGGGCTGGCAGGATCAGGGCTTCATCACGCCGGCCAATGTGGTCTTCCTCTACATGTTGTGCCGCGATGTGGTTTCGTCCGAGGTGGCCTCAGAGCGCGAGCTGCAGGCCTCACTGCTCACCTGCCTCTACCTGTCCTACTCCTACATGGGCAACGAGATCTCCTACCCGCTGAAGCCCTTCCTGGTCGAGGCAGAGAAGGAAGCCTTCTGGGACCGCTGCCTGGAGATCATCAACCGCATGAGCGGCAAGATGCTCCAGATCAACACCGACCCGCACTTCTTCACCCAGGTGTTTGCTGACCTGAAGAACGAGAGCAAGAAGGAGGAGGAGAAGACCAAACTCCTCATAGGCCTTGACCGATAAGAAGGAGCTGGGAGGGGGGAAGGGAGGAAGGATGAATAGAAAGATTGATGGAGTTAATAGGTCGAGAACAGGTTGACTGATGTGTTGCAGTGTAGTGATACCTTGGAGAAGTACTGTTGTCTGGCGTCTCTAATGGTTTATCATTAACTAAATTTCCTGTTTGTAATCTAAAACAAAGAACTTCTGGGATTCGGCAGCAATTACATCCTTTGATTTGGATAATGAGTCATCTGAAAACAAACAGGCTTTAATGTCAGAGGCAGTGACTGAACTGCAGTGTCTCACCTGAACCAAGTGTTTGGCCAAAAGGACACTTTTACCACGGCAGAGCAGATAAAATGATGGTTACTGCGGTGCTAGCCACACCATCAACCCAGTGACAGTGTGATTAGATTCTGACTGACAGACCACTTGTTAGCCTGCAGGGCTTGAAATTTTAGGACAGAGATATGACCATTAGTTTTCTAAAAACAGTCTAACTGACCACGCAGACGATGGAAGCCGTCTGCTATCTGGTCTGGTGATGTGACATTAACAGGCTGCACAAAAGCGATGGCCATCATTTGTATCTGTTGCCTCAGGCCCAGAGACACGCATCAGTCTGTTTTGTACCTTGCTTCAGTGAGTAAAGAAATCAAATCAATCTCTCCGACTCATAATAAAAGATGAACAGGTTTAGAAACGTCAGACAACATAGATCTAACTGGATATTAATATGATGATATTGTGTAATAGCATCCAGTCATTTTCGCTATAGAGAAATGTCCGGGTGATGAGAAACAAGAACCACCTCGCATGAGGTCACTTCATATGTCCTTGCACATGACCACCTGCTTATTGCCAACTCACTTTACCTTATTCCCATCGTCCTGCCCAAGCTTATTGCACTCACCAACACTGGCTGCAGGGTCCATTGTTGAAACTTGAACAGCATTAACCAATATCATGACATGGATGAGCTGGAATCAGCCACAACACAACCAGTCCGAAAACTTGTTGGACTGTAAAAATTTTAAGTCACTGTTAGTGGATTCACTCATTCCCATCTTATATAAGGTACCGAACATTTGAGGGAATATTTGGGCTTATCCAGTCAAATCTGCTATGAATTGGGAGATCAGTGATTTATTTTTTAAGAGTATGAAATGCTGATCCACTGGGCACACATTAGTAATCATTAATAAAGCCCTTCTGTAAGCTGTTTACATTTACAAAAAACTTGGGAGAATGCAATACTGACCTATCCAGGGTGTATTTTACATGGAGAATTATTTCATTTCTGCCTGTTCCCCCTGCACTTTCTCCTGCTGTCCATATCGGTGCTGTCCTGTATGACCACAGGAAAATGTTTTACTGAAAAGAAAGAAAGAAAGACAGAAAGAAAGAAGGGTTACTGTTTTAAACCTCTGCACTCATACTGGTTGCTTTGTGAATGAATGATTGGTGTAGCTTAGTTGTAGAGGACAAGTGTAAAGAGTAGATCATGTGATCTGTCCCAACCAATGGCTACACACGTCAGAATGAAAGAAAATGTGAATATATTCCAGGTGTGTGCGGACTTTCTTCCAAAACAACGCTTTGATGTCGCTGCCACTTGGCTCGAGGGACCTCCTCTGCTGTTTGAAGTGCCCCCCCACCCACCCATCTCTCCTCCTCCCATTGCTCATCACTCTTCACAACAACAAACTAAAACAACGCACATTCTCTGTCCATCTGCTCCAGTCCGGTCTGAACTGGTTCTGTCCGGTGCGGTCCAGTCTAATCCGGTTGTCCGATATAAAGAGACTCTCTGGTCCATTGACCCAATGGCTTACTTATTCACTGAGTTGTTTGACATGCATGTGTGCTTCTATAGGTTTCCTAGCATGCTGCTTTGTGTTGGGCCCACCGCACCACGTTACAGAAGAGACTGAGTGGCCGCCATGCTCAACTGCTGAAAGCTAGACTTGGTGATGTGACATCTAGGCGACGCACCACAAAGACTCTCTAATGGAGGAAACGTGTGAGAGGCTGGTTGAATCCTTGCCTAAGCTGCACATACATTCATGAAGGAAAGACCAAGTATCCAACCGTCATCGGGATTTCTGCAGTTCATGGCACTTGTGGACCAAAAAGACCTAATCAAGATTAACTAGTTCCCCCTTTCAAAAACCAGTTATAGCCCTGTCAGGCTTAAAAAAAAATTCAAGCTCAGCCGTTGCATTTTTTTGTTTGGATATCTGAAGTGTACTCCAGCAAATACGGTATCGCAGTTCCGTAAAGTTCGTGGCTTCACAAAACCAAAGCAGCAAATGCCAACCCAGCACATATTTAGACGTTGAAAGACCATAGATTGAATGTCCAATCAAGATGTCCTGCGATCGTTCAAAAATTGTTCCAAAATGGGAATTGTGCCAACGTCCTGGACTTCACATTCTCGTCATTTAGACGTCCTTTTCGGTCGTCCCAGCAACATCAAAATATGCCAATACCACGACCTAGACAGCAATAATAAACAATTTATAAAAATAAAAAATAACCCCCGAAAATAAACTATATAAACAGTATGTCGCCAAGATGTCAGCAGCAGAAGGCAAAGTAGAGAAACCAAACTGAAAAGGCCCCACAGGAATTGAAACCCATATCCTTCAGTCCTCTAACCGTACTCACTATCTGCTAAACCATCGAGCTTTCGAGAAAGTCTTCTCGAAACTGACCTTTCGAAATGCTCTCTTCCAATTTATTACAAAGGTTTTCTTTTAAATTACGGGTCTCAAGTCCAAGTACAGATGGCTCTAATCTTCATCAGGAGCTCCTCAAGAGTCACTGACGACTTCATACAACTGAACTTTGTCTGAAAAATCAGCTGAGTGCTGCAAGAGATTCCTCGCCTTGGGGATGTCACATCGCTCAGTCAAACTGTAAGCAAAAAACTGTCTTTTCGAAATGCTCAGCCTTCTCATACAGGGCAGAGACCTTGTGCCATATCCTTCAAAGACTCATTGTTTCATTCAAGAAGCAACGAAACATGAAGAAACATGAGCCAACTCAAAGAACAAGAAAGACTATAAAGGAATCATGAATAAGCTTTTTCACGATGTTGCTGCGTTATGTTGAAAGTGTAGACAAAATGTTTAAAAAAAAGGACTTTGTTCAGGTAGCAAGGAAGCGGAGTCAAAATGGAAAGCTTGTGATTTTAATGCACAGTGAAGTTTTATGTGTCACTTTTCAAAATGTAAGCCAAATTTGGAGTCATCCAAACTGGAGCATTCAGCATTTTGTTAGTGAATTTATAATCTCTAAAAAATGATATTTGACCTTAAACACCAGTTCCCCATTTGCTTAAAAGCCAAGGGGAATAGAATTTTAAAAACTTGTTAACAAAACAGAATATCGTGCTTGTTTCCAAACTGGGTGTCTCCACGATGCAGGTGGTGTTTTAACTCTTGTTGTGTTTTTTGTTCAGATGATAACCGACTGGGCTGCAGAAGGTAACATGCTGTAAAAATAATGTAGCCTTGATTCAGAGTCAGACCTCATGACACAAATATGCACATGAAGAATGAATCCATGGCAAACAAGCTTGTTTACACATCCTTCCTCCTAGCTGTTTCTGATGGGTTGAACAGTATACAAGTAGCATTTCTCTAAATGGCATTCCCCAGCAGACTGTTGTTTAGTTATTTTCCTTAATTTGTTGCTAGTAAAGATCCAAACCGCAAATTGGTGGAAATAACAGCAGGTTAATAGACAAAAGACAAGGTGACAAATCAATATTTTCCGGACACTTTGGTTAAACTGAACAAAGTCACAATGACAAACATAAATTTATGTTTTTTTGTAATTAATTCAGTGATGACGATTTTTGTATATCAAACTAAAGAACTGCTACCTAATGTGGATTCTTTGTGATAAATTTTAAAGCATCACTATGTAACTTTGACCGCGAGCCGTGGCTTCGTAAAACACAACTGAACGATGGACGTTCATACATCGCACAAAACAGCAATTTTAATAAAACTGGGTCATATTTTACAGGGAAAATGTCCCCTGGTTTTCCCTCTGATGTCCTATGACTGCTCTGCCTCAACTCTGTGATTCACGGAGGTTCCTGAAAGCAACATGTTGGCTGCTTGCAGACCAGAGCTGCAGCTGCAGCAGCGGGTAGTTGTTGGAAACAGCTCTGCTTAATAAAAAGGCTGCAGACAGACGGACAGAGCAGAACATCAGAGGGAAAACCAGAGGACATTTCCTCTGTAAAATATGACCCGGTTTTGCCAAAATTGCTGTTTTGTGCAACCTGTTAACATGCAATGTTTAGCTTCGTTTGACCGGGTCCCTGTCAAAGTTACATAGTGTTACTTTAATGTTGAATTGACCATTTGCCAAGCTCCGCCTCCTTTAGTTACTGTTACTACACCACAAGTGATCACGTGGCACTTTAAAATAAATAAAACTATGGGTCCTTGATTTCTGACAGAGGCAGAGAAAAGATTTGTTTAGCTTCTCAGTTTTGTCTGAAGACAATTGATTTTAGCTAGCAACTGTCACTGACAGATTCAACAGAAACATTAGCTAGCTAATTAAGCTAATATTAGCTCAGTGAGATGATTATAAATGTCTTCTCCAGCTGACTTTTTATGGTTTCCTGTTGTAAAAGGGTTCTTAAATATGTATCTGGTGGCTAAATACTAAAAGGTAGCATCCACACCAGTTAATGATCTATGTTAAAGGCACAAAAATAGGAAACAGTATTGTTCTTGCATTGCAGTGTCAAGCTAGTTGCCTCAGTCAAAAAGCAGCCAGTGGTTGGCAGAGCGTAAATTGAACCTAATTCAATAAAAAAGCAGGAGAGAGGTGCTACTTTTATATGCTAAACACTGATAGCATTCAGTACCATCCTCAAAGTTGCAAATTACTACACACCTGTAGCTCTGTCAACTATCTAATGTGCTTCTTGGCCCTGAGAGTAAAGTTGGGTTTTCATACTGTGATGTTAGCTAGCATGCTAACAAGTCTGCCATGCTTAAACTTACTTTAGCGGAAGAAAGACACTATTTCATCCATTTCTTACCCTTTTAGACTCTTGAAATGTCAACTATATCTCGAAATTATTATGTACAGCATGTAGAGAAATCCAAAACTTCACTGGCTGGATGTAGCTAGTTTACTAAGTTGCTAATTGCTAAAGCATACACTGTTTAAAGGAGGGATTTAACAAACGGTCAATTCTAGTATATTTGTTCATTTTAAATTTGATACCCTATCCTTGCTAGAATACACATCCCCACATGCCATTGTATGGGCACTATTTAAAATAATATGGAAATCAGATGACAGCTTTTGACACACAGGAGGAGAAATGATGAATTTCTCTGTGAAACAAAGGAACAAATCAGCAAAAAATCCCCTGAAATTTCCCACTATTTTTGCTTCCAGCTTCCCCAGTCCTTCAAGCTGGAAGTGGACAATAAAAAAGAGAGAAAAGAGCCAGGACAGGAAACTCGTCTTCTGAATGAACCTTTTTCTTGCATAAGCAAAGTATGGGTTGACTGCACCCCCTCCTGTACATGTTTTCATCATTGATCAACTCATAACTATGTGCCATATTTTATCTTGCAACACGTACAAGACAAAAACGATCGTGTAACATATGACGCTTATGATAATGATGATGGTGAAATTATTATGGTTTTCCTTCCTTTTCATTTGTGAATCATATTGTGTGAACAAGAATCTCTGTTGAACAAAAGTCAAGGCTACTAGTGTTACTAGAGTGCTGATGCTGCAATCTGTTACTATGTGGATGTATGAATATGTATGTGAGATATAAGAATAATTTGATCAACTGTTACAGGAACTTTATATAAAAAAACCTTTACAAGCATGGTCTGCTTTGTTTATTTTTAGATAACGAGATAGAAACAGTGGATATTATGACCCCTTGGAGA
>JAPQLA010000009.1:21219608-21230559 GCA_029822935.1 Naso vlamingii
CAATGGCTGACAAGCTCATGATCTGTGTGTCTCAGCACCAAGCATTGCTTGACAACATGCAAATTATAAAGACAACGATCTTAGACAACATACAGCAGAGTATCACTGATCAGTTGGGCTTTGCAGATGGTGAGTAACGTTCCTCATGTAGTTGAGTTCTGGATGAGTTAACATTGGCTAACGTATGTAAACGTATCGGAGGTTCTTTTAACTTTTAACCTATTGAAGCTTATGGTTTACAGCCGTCCGCTGTTAATGTCTGTGACGTGATGTTGTCGTACATTTACTCAAAATTTTGTTTGATGGCTGATAAAATTTGATTTGTAACACATGAGTCCATTTTTCCTCTTTGGAGTGAGTTATCAAAACTCTTCTGCAAATTCATATTTCTGTGTTTCTGTCGCAAAATTCATTTTGCTGCCGGTGTGAAGAGTTCTGATCTAAACATTTTGCATCCATGCGTCCACCCCCATGTTTGCTGTCACAGCACTACCGCAAAACAGTGGCAGTAAGGTGTGCAAATGTAAGTGTTCACGCTACAAATACATTCCAGTAACTTTAGAGGGGTGACTTCCCCCTACCATGCACTGTTTACCCCCTCCCCCAAAAAGAAAGAAACAAAATATTTCGTTAATGGAATTTATGTAAGTTGCACGTCCACTTGTCTTATTTCAGCAGAGCATTGGGTCTCATTAGTCCTGTTGTTCGATGACATTGGGAGAACGTCAACACTGATTGGCTGTCGTTACACAGTGTCACGCGAATTTGCCTGAAAAATTCAATATTTTCAATTTAAATTTGTTTACCTTAGCATAGCCTGCAGTTAGTTTACGAAACAAATTTATTATATATATTTAATTCTTTGAATTTAACAATTCAGAAATCAAAACAAAACCATTATAAGGAACCTGGAACCAAACATAAGTCAACCAAATGCTTGTAAGCAAAACTGTGGGCCCTGCAATTTCCGTAACTTGTAAAATATTCTTAATCAACATGAAAGACTAAAGAATCATGGACGTTTGTACCATCCTTTGTTTGTTCTTGAATGTGTGGTGTGAATGTAATGAGTGGAAGATCAAAAGGTCAGCAAACTAAATGAGAAGAAAATGAGTCACATTTGTGTGGCAGCAGGTGCGGCCATCACAAAGGTGCACCCTGCCATGCTTTAGATGACTCTTATTGACCCAACGGCAGGATGGCATCGTTCGCGGGTGATGGCAGGTTTGCTGTGGCTGTGTTTGTTGTGGCCCCTTAGTTTTGTCCTCTTACTCTGTTGCTGCAAAAAGTCTTTCTGTACTTAAGTAGCATTTCTCCAGGGCCTTGTATTGTTTTAGGGGATGAGAGGAAAGACCAAAAAAAAAAAAAAATCCTGCTTTTTTTGTGGGATGAGAGAAGGACATTTTAACAACTTCTCACTCCTCCAGGGAAGACTCTTGCTTACACACATGCACAAATGTTTTTATAGAGTAGACACAGATCCTTGCAGTTTGTGATACACACACATGGACTCTGTGCCCTATGGAGAAAGGAACAGAGACCGGTGTTAGGAGTGGCCACAACAGGAAGTGGTTCAGGGATTACATTAAAAGGACAGACCTCCTGCTCAGAATGAACTTCTGTAGGGAGGTCGAGGCCTTTACTGCTCCCCTCAGGGGGTTTCAGCAATCCTGTACACTAAAGCTCGCCTCATGACTTTTGAAAGAGTATTGTCCTGGCATCCTGCTGTTCTCAACATCTGAGAGAGTTTGGAAAGATGGAAGAGAGGACAGAGAGAGACACTGTGAGGGGAATGGAGATCAAGATAAGAAAAAAGAGGCACCGCAAAGTGAAGGTTGTGTTCCAGACGTGAATCCTGAAGCTTATAGCGATGCTGCTTTTGCTCCTGTTAAGCTCCCACCAGAGAGGAATTATACTGAGCTGGGTCTAATGGATTTTATCATATTAGCTGTGCTGTTAGTATTAGCCTTTTTTTCTTATCACATAAACTTTGAACATTATATTGTCGGTTTTTCCCCAGCGAGAGCCTGTGAAAGACCGTATTTATCCAGCAGCAAGCAGCATGGGTATGATAATGGTACACAAAATCCACAGTTTGTGACACTGCGTTATTTTAGGGTGAGGGTTAGCTATGTTTTCTTACAGAAGGAATAACACTGAGAGATGATATCCGAGGCTCTGTTTTCTCATAGATGTTTTTATAAATGCACTACATCCAGGGGGGAACCTGAGTAGCATGGTCTAGCTAATGGGAAACTGTCCTTTTGTTAAAGCAGTTAGGTTGGAACTCTCACACTTCAGTATTTATGTTCTGCATGTGCCAACACGTACACCTAATTACAAGGTATTAAGCTTATAAGACAGCAATTTTATTAATTAGGTTTACTGATCTGTTCAGTACAGAACATTCAGTTCAGGAAAAATACTGGTACACCATTAGCCAGAACCGCTGACCTTTTACATTTTTGGTTCCCTTACACTGGGACTGCAACAGATAAATGTTTTATTAGCCAGTGAAACAGGTCATACACTAACTTGCAGGTTAGCTGAAATGATCTGTAACTGTCACACATGAATTTCATTTTACAAACTGACTGCCCATTCTAACTTTGACCTGCTGTACTTTTTGTGGCTGCACAACTTTGCGTACAATGGTACATTATCAACAACATTACAGGTGTCACTTTCAGTTTTCTTCCAAGTAAAGCAGACTCATCTCGAGACAACCAAAACATCACACATCACACTGCACACACAGTCACCACCACGCATGTATAAAGGCCCAGAAGTGATCATTGAGCAGCATTACTTTTGTATAAATCTATATTTTATTTTTTACTGTCTCTCCTTTAAAGGTGGTGACACGCACATAGAAGTGGTCGTAGTCAGGCTAGACCAGGGGCGTCACACTCATTTTCACAAAGGCCCACTCTGGGATTGTGAATCACATTCAGGGCCAGACAAGGTACTAACATGCCTTTATTTATTCCTAGAAGCAAAAACAACATACATAAGAATGTATTGCGCTAATACATGGCCCTATAATATGCAAAGTAAAAAAGCTGCTTGGCAATCATAGCATTTAGTTAAGCAAAAAAATGTTTTCTGGCTCAGAATAATCTGTTTCACAGGCTGGAATATGACAACAATATGACAAAAATTGTCGTGTGTGACAATAAATAAAAAAATAACAGACAAAAAAAACGAAATACTGGAAAAAAAAAAAAAAAAGGTTTCTGCCCACATTTCTACAGATCTCACAAGCAAATCAGGAAGGGGGCCAAAATTTACTGAGGACCTAAACTGATGTGCGGGCTGGTTCAAAAATGCCAGGGGCTGGTTTTGACCTGCAGACCTTGAGTTTGACATGTATGGGCTACACTGTCCGTAGGAGGTAAATGGACTGGAAGAAATACATAGTCGGACAGTGAAGGTCAGTTTTAGGTTAACGGGATGCGGTTACCCTTGAAAGTAGACTCTCATTTCGTAGCAAATTATAGGAGCTACAGACAAATATCTACTATCTGCTGCGATACAGAAATAAGTGTATCATAGCCTTCTCAAGCATGACAGTCAGATCTGACTTTGGTGCACTGATTATGTTTGACAGGGACAAGACCATCACTGGTAAGCACAATGGGGGTGGCATCTGCTTATACATAAACCAAAGGTGGTGTAGGACTCTCGTGTGGGAGGGAGTATGTACTGACTGTGTGTCTTTGCCTGCATTATTTACTGAGAGAATTCCCACAACTTGTACACGGTGTAGTGTACAGTGCATTCACACCCACACAAATGTAAAAATGCATCTGAAGTTGTACTGGACATAAGTTAGAACATACAGCTAAGTTTCAGCTTGGTAACGTCTAACACTATCCACTGGATGATGTTGTACCTGCGTATCATCATTACATCGACTGTCCCTCCCAACTCAGTCAGCTGCTGGACAGTGTTCACTCGCTGTTCCCAGAGCGTGCAGATCTGTCCTACGGCCCCAGCAGCCTTGGTGCATCGGTGACAACTCTTTTGTTTCACTTGTTCCTGCATACCAAATGCTTATTCAAAGACAGAAACCTGTTAATAAAACATTTAAGGTCTTGGACCACATGGGATTCTCTTATGTAGCCAGGCTCAGATATTTACCAGCTATTCATGATGGTCATCATACATTCACTTCTGTGTGGATTATGAGATGCCCTGTAAATAAATAACATTTCTTCTTAATAATGAACTGTGAGTAACAAAGGAGTGAAAAAGGTCCTAAAGAAAATCAGTAATGCATTTTACTGTACAACACTTGAATAGAAGAAAAAGGTTAACATAGAGGTCAAGTAAGCAGACAGGCAATATTAGGCCTCAAGGATAAAATTTTTACCATGGTTAAAGTGATACTTCACTGCAAGTTTACTTTTTTTTTTTTTTTTACCAGTTACTAACCCTTAGATAACCTGAACTGAATTATATTTTTTTCCCTCTGCTGTTTTTCCACAGTGAAGAATTTTTTTTCAAAAGTACAGTCTATGGAGATACAGTTTCAAAACATCAAAACCATCCAAAACATCCATCAGAAATCTCAAAAGCTTTGTGTGGTATAAAGTATGAAGTCTTCTTCATGGTGTCGTGGGTTCAATACTTCCAAAACACTTTTAATTTCACTGTTATTTAAGATCGAGAATTTATAATCCACACCCTTGGCTGGGCATGCGACAAGGAGCCTTGTACCGAATATTTTGGATTTAGAGGCTTTTTTGCCAAAATAACAGTATTTTGGACGTCTTGAGCCTACGACAGGGTGAAGAAGACTTGGATTATACCTCAAGAAGCTTTTGAGATTTTTGAATGGACATTTCCTTTGGTGTTTTGAAACTGTATCTCCATAGACTGCCAGCAAAAGCAGCTACGAGGGGTGGCTTGCATTTTTTGGAAAAAAATCTGTTTACCATGGAATAACACTGGAAGGACAAAAATATATTCTTTAATTCAAAACATCTAAAAATAGTTTTGCGGTGAAATATTGCTTTAAATGCATTCAGTCTGGAGAGGGATCAAAATGTCAGGGACAAATGCTGGCACAGGCCCCCAAACCATCCATGTGGAGAATATCAGATGTTACGCTGCCACACAGAGTCTCATTCTGACGCTCTGAATGAGCCTCAGTTACAAAAAGTTCTTAAGAACAATTTTGTTCATAAGTCCTACTTACGCACTTGTTATGAAGATTGTGGCATTCACCATTGTTCTCTTATGTGGGATTTGTTCTTGGGTAAGAACAAATTCTGTGAACTCACAAGAACTAATTACACATTTTTGAGAGCTAACGTGTACGAAATAAGCGGTTATTTTATTTTCTGTAATTCTACAGTTGTATAATATTAGAGGATTGAAATTAAAATCATAGCATTATGGTCTCTTAAAATAAACAAAATATAGGTGAAAGGCTTTAACCTTAGACTTATATGGTGTGATTATTAATAGCTTACATCTGGTCTCTATAAACTCTACACTCACTGAATGTAGAGTCTGTAGGCAAGGCAGGGCGATCTTGGTACCAGAAAAGCCCTGGTTTCCGGTTGTAGTCTTTTATAGTCGGCGTAATTAACTGCAAACTGTTAACTGTTAACGGTGTATAAACTGGCTACTTGTGAAAAGATCCGCTGGCAAATGTGGTCTCTCAACTCCAACTCCATTCTTACGTCGGACTGTAAGCAGTCGGACGGTAAACAGCGAGTGGCACATGGAGAAGGAAGTTGGAAACGGAAATTTGCCTCCTCTAATGGAAGCCCAAGAATAATGGGACTTGCCCCCAATGGCTGTATTGCTGTCTGCTGGAAGTCAGATGACGAATGCAGCCGATGGGTTCTGAGCTTGGCTTACATCAAATCCAGGAATGAAACTCACTTGAACAAGTTTCAGTAGGCCTACATGTCTTCATTTTTTCTGATTTCCATTCATTTGCTTAGTGCCTCTGAGGTTGTAGGCAAATGTGAAAGACCCTCAGAGATTGTGGCCATTGTGGAGGCAATCTGGGAGAGAGTCAAGGGAATCTTCTCCTGTTGGTCCAGAACCACATCTGATATCAGACTGGTGGCAGTTGAACAGGACTTGGTTGCACGGATGAAGGTAATGCTGCAGGGAGGCAGGCCTATAGGCTGTGAGGTGCCAGAGTTCACCTCAGAGGCAGGTAACCTCAGTGGGAGGTCATGTGTAAAATGTAAAATCAAACCATGGCACTGACTTTTTTTAAACATTTTATTAATTAATGTTGTCTATACCGCAAAAGTACATTTAAATAACTATGCACTTACGTACCACTTAAACATTTATTTACAAAAACAATAACCTGCCTTTAGGTTTTGTACACTGGTGTTAATGCCCTACTGTAATTTCAGATGAGCTTTTTATGTGTGTACAGAAATTCTCTGTTAACTTACATTTGCACACTCTCTCGTCCTCCTTAAAGGAAAAATAAAGTATTTTAGAGCTGAGTTGAATTGAAATAGGCTTAGAAGATCAAAGACGGCCGCAGATGGATATTTACATGGAGGTCTGAGGAAAAAAAAGTTCTCAAGGCAGCTGTTTTGAAAAGCATTGGAAAATTCTTCCTGCTATCAGAGCCATGTGATGTGACTTGAGGCACGAGTTTACCCTCTTACAAAGAGTTTGAACATTCAGATCCTAGGTACATGTTTTTCTCCCTTTTCATTTAAACTAAATCAGCCTAACAACTAAAAACAAAGACACACACATAGAGCTGTTCTGTATATTCTCCACATAATTTAGTACAAATGAAGATGAAAAAGCTGATGTGCCCTGGTGAGTTCAAGGGGATAATCAGGCAAAAGCGATAAAGAGCTGTCCAGACTTTATCAAGTCTACATTTAAAGCTGTACAGAAAATGTAATAAAGGAAAAGACATCGGTGACATTCAAGCCCTTGACCAACAACTTCACACTGTGCTACTGAAGCCTGTCACTGTTTGGGAAATCTGTCTTTTGCTGTCACAAGAGTAGGGATTGTTACGATAACCATGGCATTTTAAAATCAAATACTGATATTATAGTAATAATACACATATGGTAATATTGTCTAAATGATTAAGTGCCTCTAAAGCATTTCTGTTTCTTTTTGTTGTTTTTTGTCATAATGGGTTGTGGTAATGTGACTTATTGCAGCCTGACATCCACAGTACAACAGAAAAAATCGTCAAATGTAATTTTGTTTTTGCAAGCCTTTGTGCTGTTATAATCACAGACTCTCCTTCAGCATCTACTCTCATATTTTGAATGTAAGCCATGTTTTCATAAATGTATTTGATGCTCATTTTGAAGTATCGCACGAGACATGTAAAATGGAAACAGTATAATTTAAAAAAAAAAAAATTCTCAGTTTTGCGAAAAAGTTTTTACGCTTGCTTGAAGGGTTTTTGTGTTTATTGAAAAACAGTTAATGTGCAAATTGGTAGATGGAAACAGCTGTTTCCAATTAATTGTGATGCGAATATTTATCAACTGGATAAGTAGTAGTAGTAGTAGTAAGCAAATGTCAAGTAGTAGGCAAATGTTAGTGCAGTATACTTGAAAAAAAATAAAAGGCTGATAACAATGACAACAGGTACATGTGTAGTGACGTGGAACAGCAAGTTTAGATGGAAAACAGCAACAGAATATCACTATGTTTTGTTTCCTGTCTGCAACCTCTTCTTCTTTAACTGTTTATTTCAGCCATGTATGATATCGCCACCAACTGAACAAACTACACTCAGCAGCCTAGTTTATTCGATCCAGACCAAATGTTGGAAACACTCCTAATTTGCATTTTCTTTTTTGCTAGATTTCAAAAGTTTGCTTAAAATCTGCTTGATTATTGGAAAAATAAGTCAGGCATTATCGTTAGCCATTAATTAATGGAAACAGCACCAAGGACTACGGCGGACCGTGTTTGTGTGACTACTCTCACTGCCAGAACTGGAGACAAAAGTTTAGCATTTCAGCTTTAAAGTGACTTATGAATCAGTCTCATGATTCCTCTGATTAGAAATTTCCTGTAACAGCAAATGAGACCCTCAGTGAAAAGACCATTTTTATGTAGTTAATATTAATGCCCGTGATCGTGTCTGAATCCCAGTGAACTCAAACAAAACAATTTTTATTTTATTTTTTAAAATTTTTCTCTTCTATGCAGTGACAATATACCTATGCCTTTGGCTGTTAGTTTGCACCTTAGCATGTGACGTTAATGCAAATGGCTGTGTAACGTTAGCCCACGGAAAATAGAGGTAATAGGTCTCGGGGGACATTACTGCCATACAACTGGTTTATAACTTATTTCTCAGTCATATATATGTTAACTCATTGCGATTCATCCTGTGGTCTCTCTTTCACTTCAAAAACAAATGCATGCGTCAGCAGTGTTATGCCGGGTTCTGCCTGCCTGGCACGCGCTAGCAAAGATCCTAACGACCATAGGCGCTTGTGTCACTACCGCTTTTTTAGGGCTGCACCTAACAATTTTTTTTTCATCGATTAATCTATCAATTATTTTTTTATTACTCCATTCATATAACAACAAATTTACCGAAAATAAAATTTTAAAACGTGTCATTTGTATTTTTCTATTTTTTTCAATTATCTTCAATCATCAACATACAAAATACTTAAAATTAAAGTGGTTGTGACACGGATTTATTTCATCACCAGAGTCATATTTTTCCAACAGTGTGGAGTGAGGAAACTAATGGAAAATATTTACTAATTGTAACAGCCCTCACACTGTAGTCTGCAATGTTAGTTTGAGTATGTTAATATTAGTTAGTTTGAGTTTTTTAACACTTTGCTAACTAACATTGTTCATTCGTGGCTTACAGAGTGAAGAGCGAATGTAAAACAGCCAAGTAACAATGTGAGATGATATGTGGTGTAACCTGACTTTTAACAGCAACAGTGATGCAGGGGGAACAAACATTTGACTTTAGAAAATCAATTACTACCAAAAGCGACACATTCCTAGTGTTTATAATTGTAATATGTTTAGGTGGGGTCCAAAAGTAAACAGGACTTACGGTGCTGTCTTGCTCCTGCTGCTGTCTTGTGAAATCACTCATCACATGTTTCTGCTTCAAGCATGGCGGTAGTACAGCTATGATACACCATCTCTAATATGCAGAGCTTGCAGAGCACCATGTTGGTCAGTCTCTGCTTAAAATGCTCCCACACTTAATATTACCGCAGGCAAGTTTTTTTCACTTCAGCTTGCTCGGTTGAGTCTATGCTACTTGTCTGACTTGGCGCAGCCATCTTACTTCCTCCTTGCGATGTGTAGATGCTAATTATGTTAATCGACATATTTACGTTATCGATTATGTCGACACGTCGCACCAGTCCTACTTTTTTCCGAAGGGGCCGCTAGAATCAACAAAAACTGTTGATTGATAAACACATAATTGGTCATGATTTTTACATTTTTTAATATTTTCTGCAGCTATGGTAAATAATAATAATAATAATAATAATAATATAATAATAATAATAATATTCCTTGATTTTGGCTGTAGACTAGTATTACGTGATACAGCAGGGGCCTGGTAGTATCACTTTATAACCACTTTCTTTTTCCAAAATGAACATCATGAAGTGATGAAATGCCAGTAACAAATCAACAACAACTTTGATCTTTTGAGAGCAAATCACCCAGCAGAAGGACAGGGGCTGTTCACTGATCAACAAAAGATGAAGCAAAGCCAACAGCAGCCCTCATCTTTAAGATGATAGCTAAAACATGCTTCAATGTCCCATCAAGAAAAAGCAAGAAACTGAAGAAACCATATGTTGATAGTATAAAAAAAAATTCCAGGACTTGAACTTCATGGACAGCACTTACATCTGAATCGTATGTAACGTTCATCTTTCATTTCACACACACCTGGTTAAATACAGAGTGCTGCTCTGCAGACCAAAGCAATGTGACAAACTGCTGAAAACCTGGCAAATGTGCTTTCCACCACTCTTGCCTTCTTTGTGTGTACTAGAATGTATGTCCATGTGCATGTGCGGGTGTGAAGAATAGTGAAATGGTTCCTTAGCTAATATTGACATGCCCATCCATACCCTGAACTTGATTGTCTATTCATGACCTTCTGCTTCTTGTAGAGTTTAAAGTCGAGATGAAATGGAAAAATGCATTTTTAACCCTTCTGGGTCATATCCCTGGTCATAGTGTGCATCTCTTTAATAATGTATGCCAAAAAATCTCAAAAATTACATTTTGTTGTACTCTTATGTTAAAGTCAGTCTTTTTCATCCATATTAAATAAAATCTGCTTAAAAATTACATTGAGGAGAACCAACCATCATATCATGACATCTACCTGTCAATCATCATCACATTTCAGGTGGCTCAGAGTGAACGGATAGACACAAATTTATAGGCAGAGACAGATTTAGATGAACATAGACAGATAGAGGAACCCAAGGGTTAAGAGAGAGCGATATTTTGAAAGAGACAAATAAATTTAGATTTACGTAGCAATGTGAAAAAAACAAGTTACGTAGTAACGTTAGCACTAATGTTAATGGGTAGGTAGGTGCTTAGCTAAATAGTTAGCTTTGTTAGCAACAGGGTGGTGAAGCGGTATGTTTGGGTGTTTGAAAGTTGGATTCCTCCCGAAGTTATGTCCAGCCTCTACATCCTTTTTGAAGCTGTTTTCCTCAGAAATGCGTCACTGTACAGAATTTTGGTACTATGAAAATACCGCTTCAGGCCGTCTTTAAGGCATACACTGTAGAGCAGTCGTAGGACATCATCTCCATAAAATATGTCCCAGTTTTAATCAAATTGTCATTTTATGCGACGTATGAACGTGCATAGTTGAGTTTCGTTTTTCGAAAGCAGTGGGTCTCTGTCAAAGTTACATAGTGTTGCTTTAAATAGAAACAGTAAGTGGTTACCAAGCAGA
>JAPQLA010000009.1:21485672-21498285 GCA_029822935.1 Naso vlamingii
CTAAAAAGCGCAGCGTAGAGCAGCCAATAGGAACAGCGCCTGTCAGAGAGCAGCACTGATTGGGCAAAGATAACTGGAGTGTTTGAATTTTAGATTTCTGAATGCAGAGACACAGAAACACACAGAGACCATGTCATTTACTAACAGCTGTCTATGGCTATTATGACATTTTTTCCAAACAAAACACAAAAGGTTTTGGATATTTACCCGAAAGTTACCAACCACAGCTTTAACATTACTTGGAGGTTTACAGAGATTTTGCTCATGTCTTCATATTTCAGTCACTTTGGGTTAAAGTTTAAATGGTGAGATGAACTGCTGACACCCACCTCCTTTCCTCCGTCAGTGCAGGTGCCGCTGTCTTTGTGACCAGAGACCGGCATGCAGGGGTCAGACACAGAGTGTGAGTTCACCCACACTGAGCCGACTGACAGACTGAAGGAGAGGAAGAAGAAGCAAATATATTAGTGGAAGAGAATAAACCCACACAAAGGTTTAAATGTTAACAATTAACAATGTCTCTATTTCAATAAGAGTCCCAAAAATTCATGTCAACAAGTGACCATGGACAAAATTAAAGGAGCTCGAACTGGCTCGCCTAAACAAACTGCGGCCATCACGAGTGTTTTCAGTTCCACCTGTTTTCCTCCTTTGACATACAGGGCAAACACGCCAAATGCGGTTAGAATTTTTTCTTTTTTTTGCCACATATATCCCGGGAGACTTTTTTCAGCAAAATATTATGATGTACATCATCGTCACTGCTGCCCCCATTTTCCTCCTCTGCATTTCTCCTTCTCATTCAACATTATCTAATTATTGTTTCACCCCCTGGAGGTCTGGAGGTGGGCTGGTTAGACACAGTAATTATTCTTTCTGAGTGTCTGTATGTGTTTTCAAATCGCACTATACTGGTCAGGTGAGAAATACTACTGTTTAATTCTGTTTGTTTGTTTGGTTTTTTTGCATGTACTGTGTGCGTGTACCTCTTTGCAGTCTCCAAAGCCAGGGTGAGGTCTTCAGTCCAGATGGAGGCTGCAAGGCCATGAGGACTGTGGTTTCCTGTGTAGAGCAGAGAGGAAACACTAAGAAACTGTCAACTGGAAAAAAAAAGGTAAATGCAGCATAGAGGTCTCTATAACAACAAATAAATAATTATAATTTCTTTTTTTTTTTCAACTATTTTCGGTCATGCATCTATATCCAAAGATGCTTCCTGACCCAGGGTCACTGCTTCTGTGTTGGTTCTGAAGGTCATGACGGGGAGCAGTGGCCCAGGAGGGGGGCTGACCACAAATGGGGAGGAGGGGGCCGCATGGCACAGCACCGTGGGAGGGTACAGGGCACCCGAAGGAGGAGGAGAGCACGACTGAACCAACTGCAGAGCAGAGAGAGAAAAAAATAATGAAGAAGAAACCACAAACAAGTACAGGTTGATTAGAATTATAGTGTGAATTTAAACTACCGTCAGTCACTCATTTTGTGTTTCTGACTCACCGTGGCCCCCTGCTGCTGAGCTTCCTGTACTGCAGCGTCCACCAGGGCCCTGTCTCCGTCACTCAGCAGAGTCACACATTTCATCCCTGCCATGCGGAACTTGAGACGGCTCACAACACCATCCAGTACACTCTCCTGCACGCACAACACCCAGTGGACCTGGAGGGAGAGGAAAAGAGGACGAATACAGAGACGTGGTGGCCTGACGGGATCCCCTCAAAGAAAAAACCCTTTTCACTAATCACCTCTCTTTTCTTCTTGAAGGCAGCCTCCATCACTCCATCCACTGCACTGTCAATGTCGGCTGATTCAAAGACGATGAAGGGACACGTAGCGCCGATGCAGGGGGAGACTGAAACTGGAACGCCCATCCCTGCTGTGGCCTCACACAGCATCACCCCATCCTGAACGAGAGGGGAAACACTGCTGTCATGGTTTAGGATATTTTTAAACACTGTCTGGTTAGGAAACTACCTTCACACACGCACCTGCTTGTTGCCGCTGTAGGTGACGTAGCTGATGCTAGGGCTCTGTGCCACTTTGGCACCAAACAACGTGTCACTTCCTGTTAAAACATTAAGAGCCCCAGCAGGAAGTCCTGCTCTTGTGAAAAGGCTGGCCAACAGGAGCGTCGGAGGCGCTGTGCTCCGACCAGGGACGACGATGACAGAGTTACCTGGAAAGACACAGGATTCAATACAACTCAAAACCACATTTAGCTTCGGTTAAGAACAAAGTTTTGTGACAAGACGACTTTAACGCGAGCCGGACTGCGACGTTCTAAAACTTGTCAGTTCACACCAATGCAACCAGAGGACGCGGTGTCTTTCAACTGCAAGGAGTCTCTGTGCTTTTGTTGTCACTGTCAGCTTTTGGGGCATTTTCTGGCATGATCAGTGCAGAATTTATAATTGCTCCCTTTGTCTCACAAACATCCACAAAAAACAAGCAGGCTAAGAAACCGAACTAAGTGGCATGATTAGGGATACACAACATGAAACATTTAGACCAATACTGACAACTGATAACTAACTGCTTCTTATGGCCGATTCCAATAACTGATCGGTTTATATTTTTGCATTTAAAAAAAATCTTTATATAATCTGCATTTTGTGCACCCAAGACAATAAAAAGGCTAAGACGCGGTGATTAAAAATGGAGATTTTAGTAGCTCTGGTTTAACTACAGCAGCAAACAGCAGTCCCGGCCTTTAAAATGTTCATTTCTTTGTTTGTGAGTAAAACACCACAATCGTTTCGGTGCACTGGGGACGTCTCACATCACACATGTAGGTAAGTAATAGAAACAAAAATTAAATCAAAATAAAAGCAACTGTGATCACACATAGTGAAAATTTTCACCGTAGCATCATCCTTCTTTCCAACATTATTTTCACACACTGGCTCAGATGAGATGAACACTGTCGACACGTTTACATGTTCATACGTCATAGCTTGCTGTAGGTGATTTGGTAAAACAAAACAATCTGCACAGGGTGTTTTATTTTGAAAACTGACCAGATTCCCTACTGTGTCTTTGGCTTCCTGTATGGAAGTGGATGCAGCTAACCTCTCCCTCGTTGTTGCTTCAGCCCAAGATTGTGGATCTAAAACGGTGGACTGATCGTTTTCAGTGTAACACAACTTCCACGAACTGACTCGTTTCACTATCAGAGTTTAATCCAGGCAATCTGGAAAGTCTAGAGAAGCCTCCAGATTATAATATTTGATTTACAGTTAGATTAGCAGAGCGCTAACCAGGACATGTTTGGTGCGGCTAGCTCTCAACTCCAGACATGAGGCACCGCTGGCGTAGGGAAGTCACTGCTTCTTTGGATCTTGAATTGGATTAAATTTTATTATCAAAATGATAAAAAAATGATGTAATTTTTCATAAACTGACTGATAATTTATCAGGCCCGATAAATATTAGACATAATCTGTCTGTCAGTCATTCTCCGCCGGGTTCTTTCATGACTGTGGACAGCATCGAACCAAAACACACAAACAAAAAGTATGTGCCTCGCAAAGTGAGTGTTTGGCTGAGTTAATGAGAGAGAGACGTGCATTTGATCAGTGGATGTGAGCGGAGCAGAACAGCAGCAGTGAAATAATAAACCAGCTACGCAGCAGCACTCATTGATGTCATGCTGTGTTCTAAAACTTGATTTGGCAATTTGCCATGTTCAGCCTTTGGAGACTCCTCGCAACAACATCAGCCAGGATGCAACGTTCAGTTCACACTGAACTTTCCCCTGTGACGTCCTAAAACCGTCTCACGTCGCAAATCTTTGGTGTGAACTGGGCTTTAGAACGGTTAAAACACAACAAACAAAAAACTGCATTTGATTGAAACTGCAACAATTAGTCAATAAATATATCAACTGACAAAATTTAATCAGCAAATATTCTCATAATCGATCAAATATTTTCAAGCAACAATGCCAAACATTTAATTGTTACAGAGTCTCAAATGAGAAAATCTGCTGCTGGTCCTTGTCTTCAGTCTTTTGAAAGTGGAATATCTTTAATGTTTGGAGTGTTGGTCACACAAAACAACTATTGGCTGATATCACCAGGGGCTGGAGGACAATATGATGGTTATTTTTCACTGTATCTGTTTTTTTATAGACTAAGTAAGTGTATCTATTTAGCATTGTGTATGTGTGTGTGTTTGTGTGTGTGTGTGTGTTACCCATGGCCAGTGCTGGCAGGACTTTGAGCATAAGAGAATAGAGCGAGCAGTCATCAGAGACAACTACGGCCACCACACCTGCAACACGTTCAAAAGAAACAAAATTGGAGGTTAGCTCTACAAGAAAAAAATGTTAAAGGAGAGGTTCAGTTTTTTGCACATTAAGTCTTATAGTAAAGATATTTACTTTCATATACAGTGTTCTACACAGGCGTTATTATGACGAATGGCACAGTCCTGAGAGCTGAAGCTCGCTGCTGACATCACTGCTAGCTGAAAACAACGGAGGGCCATGTGCACGCAGACAATCTGTCAAAAAGACAATAAACGCTCGTTTTAAAAGATGTGAAACTCGCCGAATGTTTAGCGGTGTCCTCTCATGTACTGACACTAAAACACAGAGCTAAACATGAATATATAACCCGGGAAACGGCTGTTTGTTTGTTTGTTTCGTGAAGCAGCTGAAAGAGCTGTTAATGGGTTTTATATCCATGTTTAGCTTCATGTTTTATTGTTGGTACATGTGAGGACACCACTAAACATTCAACAAGTTTTACATCTTTTCAAACAAGCGTTTATTGTGCTTTTTGACAGACTGAGTGCACATGCTCCTCTGCTGTTTTCAGCTAGTGGTGACATCAGCAACAAGCTCCAGCTCTCAGGACTGCACCCGGTTGTCATAATAATGCTGTAGAACATCGTATATAATCATAAATATCCTTATTATGAGCTTTCATGTGCAATAAAAACAAACTTCTCCTTTAAAAGCAAAAGTTTCTTTGTAAACACCCCACGCTACTCTCACCTAGAGGCGTCCAGTCAGTGATGAGCGTGTCTCTGAGCTGCGCCCAGCTGCTGTAGTACTGCAGCAGTCTGCTGAGGGTGGAGGGCGAGCACGAGGCTCCACACAGGTCACACAGCTCCGACACACACTGAGCGTGCTGCCCGAGGACGCTCACCAACCTGTTAGAGGACGGACATCGCAGACATTCATCTCCTCATTAGGACAGCGATACACACAGTTAGTGCTCCGGCTCCTTAAAATGTGTAAATGCAAGTTTTTCATACTTGAGCAGCACTTTGGCCCTCTGGTGGCAGGTCAGGCCGCTCCATTCCTTGTGGCCGCTCACAGCAGAGGAGGCACACTGGGAAACGTCGTCATCCGCAGCACACACTGTGCTGCACACGTCACCACCTGGAGACCAGAGGAGCGAAACATGCATGTGATCAGTTTCTTTGAAAACTTTGAAAAAGCGTGAAGTGTAAGCTGTACAGGTTGTTCGTGTACTCCGAACTCAGGCAACACGTACCTTTAGAATCAGTAAGCAAGCAACTCTGTCTGTCTGCCGGACGGACGAACTTGCCATCAATGAACAGACCTAGAGAGCGGGAATGGTGATCCAGCCAGGCCTGCAGGGAAAGAAATCAAAAAGGAGAAAGTCTGAAACCATCTCTATGGATGAAATGCTGCTGGTGCGGTGAATTAGGGCCCGACCGATATCTTGATTTACTGATATTATCGGCCGGTATCGGTCAATTGCAGATACATCGGGAAGTATCAGTATCAGCATACTTGTTCTCTGATAAGTGCTGATTTTAAAACTGCTTTTTTGAGGCTGAAAAAAATACTTGGAGTAGTGATTTAAGATGGTGTAATCACATATTTGTCCAGCAGAGGGCAGTCCCTTATGTAATAACTTGCTGTTTAGGGCAATGATGCTTGGAATTAAGTTTCTTAGATATCCTGCCTCCATTACAAATCTTTGTCACAGGTATTTGATAACCACAATCAAATTATTATACATAGAATATCTGTCGATATATCAGATATCGGAATTTTCTTACTCCCTAATGGCACAGACCGCAAAAATGCCATATCGGTTGGGCCATACTGTGAATGCAGGGATTTTTTGTGATATTTAAAGGGATAGTTCAGTATTTTTGAAGTGGGCTTGTATGAGGTACTTCTAAATAGTCTGTCTATGACCTCCTGCAGATGGTGATCAGCGGTGCCAATTTTAGGAGAAGTGAAGGAGAAATCATTAGGGGTGAGTATTGGCAAGGACTCCACGTTACGATACGCATCACGATACACGGGTCACGAAATGATTAAATATCACGATACGATGCATATTGTGATATATAACTGAGTCCAAACAATTTAATTCAAATCTTTCCAATTTATTTGACCGGTACTGGCACATTACCGCACACTCTGATGTAGCTGCCATAACATCAAAATGAAAAAAGAAATGTAAATAAATAAAGTGCATAAGTGTTCTTTGGTGTCACTGAACTTCAGCAGTGGGTTTTGACGAGGACTTTACGATGTGACATCAGGATGCATAGCTGGAAATCCATACAGATATCATGAACTTGAATAATACCGATTTTTGAGAACAGCCCTAGAAATTACTGCATTGTACTGTTACAGACGGGCTCAGCAGAAAAACGGTTTTAAGACACATATTTAAATGCTCACCTAAAAAATCATTATTATTTTATTTTTTTATTTGCAGACAGCAGAAGGTAGGGAGGGAGCATCATCTTATGGGGCCATCGGCCAATACCTGCGCCGCTTACAAGTTCTTTATTTTTTAATTCATATACTCATACACACCTAAAAATCAATGTCCGTTTAATTGTACGCTAAATTTGGGATTTTTTCACCACTTTAGTTTGCTGCCAGACAGCCGTTTATTCCGTTTACAATGCGAGCAGACGTAGCAAAGAGGAGTGCCATTATATAATTATTATTAGTAGGTGTGTTGATTTAAACTAAAGTTTGGCATCCACTAGCACACAGCACAACAAACCTGAGAGCACGCACATTCAGTGATGCTATTGAGCTCTGACTGCAAAGAGTCAACGTGAATTTGCAGTAAATTTAAATGTGATGCAATACTTTTGAAAAGCTGTCTGAACTGCAAAGTGCAAGTATTCTCATGTTCACACTTAAAAAAATAGCAGGTATCTTTTAAACTCCAGCTGCTTATGCATGAGACAATGCAGATATTTATTTACATCTGCAGAAAATAACCCAACTGGTCATCAGGCCTTTCATTTAACTTTAAAATGAGCATGTTCCTGTTATCATAATAAACAACAATGAAAACTTGACATAATGCTTTTAAATGAGGCTGATCTGAAACTGGACATGAACGTTACACCAACCAATGCTCACACTTTATTGGTCAGGAAGACGCCACCTCTGCAAGGTAGACGAGGCAAAGTGTGTCAACTATTTACAGACAGAAAAGACCAAAGTACACGAGGTTTTCTCTCCAAACCACAGAGCTCATCTCCTGTCAGCAGCACTAACCTGATCTTAGCTGCTCTACTATCACAGTTTGATGTCGCAAAGCTTAATTTCCATTTAATGACGTCACTTCAGTCTCCTATATGAGGCTGTTTCATTAAAGTGAACGAGTATCAGGACACTGTGACAACACATTTAGCTGTGCTGGAATATCTGATCATTTCTCTGATCCTTTAATATGTGAACCAACATTTAGGTCTACATCCTCATTATTATAATTATCTGACTGACTCTAAACTAAGCTTTGACACTTTCTAACACCTGGAGTTCAAAACCTAATGCTGTGGTTTGACTCTGGTTCCACTCTTGACATTTTCATACCAACAATTACTGGAGCGGTTACAGTCTAACAGTCACATGTTTGCCTTGTGAGTTAGTTTGCTAATTGTTCACAGGCATCGTTAATGAACTTCACATGAGTGGAAACGTCTAACTAGTAAAAACGAGCAAATGTTTCCCAGTTAGAGGCAAAGTGGAGCCTAAATTTACTCCTACAGGGACAGCTTGAACGTTACCCGTGCGGTGTCGTGGCTGGGAGCTGCTGGTGGTCCGGACTCCATGCTTTGAAAAATATCGTTCACTGTCTTCACGGTGCTACCGGCCATAATAGACACAAGTCAGAGAGGAGAAACCCGCCACCGCTGTGTAATGTTATTCGTCTCTAAAAGGCGTTTAGGGTGAAAAATCTTCACTATGACACTCGTGGACGGACACCAGCAGAGACTGAAGACAAACTGCTAACAGGAAGGAGCCCGAAGTCCCACTCAACGTCAAATTCAACGTGCGAGCTCCCCTCCCACCTGCCTCAACATGAGTCCGCCCACACCGGAAGTACACTCCTCCCCCCGCCTTTTTTTAAGTTCTTTATTGAACTCATGCAAAAACAGTTTACAAAGATTCAGAAAAACAACTTTTCCAATACAATAGCAGAAATACATAATAAAATGAAATAAATTAATAAAAAATAAATATTTACATTTAACTTGGAAAAAAAAGAGATGCAGTAAGGAGGAATAAAATTAGGGAGGCACAATATTGGATTTTTTGTCAATATCCGATGTGCCGATATGTTACAACTCATTTGTTGATAATTAATACAGATAAATGGGCAACACTTTATAATAACTACACTTTTAGCATTTAAGCATTAACAAATACTGAATTCATCATTTGTTAAGCATTAATAAATAATGAATTATCATCTATAAAGTATTGTTCCTACATGATAAGGGTTAGGGTTAGAGTTAGGGGTAGGGGTAACCCTGGCTACAGTTCAGAAGCAAGATTATATCTTCCATTATTGGCGTTAATATATTAAAACTAGTATAAATTAGTAAAGAGACTTCGACACAGAACTTTTGAGAGCACATACACAGTATATAACTTGGAGTAATTTAGCAGTTTTCCATTATCACAGAGTAGTTGAGTTACCAGAATTATGTTGTTACTGAACCAGGTTTCATAAAACAAAGATTTGTTTTTGAATGTAATATGCCGATTGTTCCAGATGAAGCACCTGTGAGGGGAGAAATTATGCTTGTAAATTAATGACCATGCTAAGAGCATTTGTTTGTGAAATTTGGACAGGAACTTCAAAAAACATTGTGTTTGTACCACAAGGAGAGTACATCAGTCTGTGAGGTGGATTTGTGGAATGGGTTGAATGATGGGTTGAAACAAAGTACAAATATAAATCAATTTAAAAACGACACAAAAAAATAATTTTTGTGGTGGAGGATGGGTTGTATTAACAGTTGCTTTTGGTTGATCTCTAAATTTATTATTGGCTGTATGGGCTGTAAATAATCTAGGTTAGTTGTTTATATATTTAAATTGGGTTGTAAATAATTTTGGGATAGTAGTTGTATTAATTTAATCTGGGTTGTGAATAAATGTGGGAATAGTTTGTATATTTATAGTTAGCTGTAGAGAGACTCGAGGAGATGTTTAAGTTATTCAATAGAAAAGTGATAAAGGGGTAGAGACGTATAAGTCTCCTTTTTGGACACTTTGTTTTGTTTTGTACATTTATGTATCTGTTTTCATTTTATTTATGTTCAAAATAGAACATTAAAAAAAATAATTCATTCATTCAAGATTAAGGGAAGTTTCTCTATTTTAAAATCACATAAAAGTATATTTACAAGGCCTCCTCTGGTGGGCTACCCTCCCAACAACGCGCTAACACAGAGCTCACTTTACATTATCCTACAACAAACTACATGTTTTACTCCTTTTTTTTTTTTTTTTAAACCCCAGTTTTGGCTATCAGTCAGTTTCAAATAACGTTACGTTATAAATCTTTGGCTGGTAATTCCCTCTGTTACTTATGTATTTCTGCTGAGTTCTAATGAATGTAGCCGGATATCACTGTAATTTAAAAACAAAACCAAAATTAAAAAAATAACCAGTCAGAGCTTGTTGTTGTTTTTAAAATATTAGAATGATGAAATAATTCATGTCCCTCATAATGTTTCACTCGAGCACATTCAAGTATTATTTATAAAACGCCAACTTAATTAAAAAAAACACTACAATTGTAACGTCTGTATGATTTGTAACGGTGTGTTTCACACGGAGGCATTTTGTGAACGGACCACAAGAACGGACGGGCTTGCGCTGTGCTCAAGGAAGTGCAGAAAAACTGATGCGCGTTTTTCTGCTGATATGGCTCATATCAGAAGCTGGTGATTTGTTGTTCTTATTTTATTTTACAACCAGAAAAATTTTCTCCCTTATTACGTATAAAGAACCTGCTGAAGGCGACACGTCACACATTTGAAAATGCCCAGAAGAAAGGTAAGGCTGCGAGGTTTACTGCAGGAGTTAGCCGTTAGAGCAGACTGCGGGTCGGACACACAACATAACGTCATAGCTAATGTTAGCCAACGTAGAGGTAAAAATCAAACTCTTTGGAGAAAACAATGACTACCAACAAGCTGCATTTCATTTATACGGAATGAGGTTAATATGCTGAAGATGTGCGTTGAATATCAGTACTGATAGAATCACACAACTAGCTGTGTTTTGTGTTGTGCTAAAAGCTACGTACGCTAATATTTACTGCTAAGCTGTGCGAATGTGTTGTTGTTTATTAGGTGTCGCTCCTTCCCAGCCCTAACCCCAGTGAGAGGAACTTTAAAAATCCAGCTAAGAGAAGTTTTGGCCTGATTTCGACACGCTTGATAAGAGTGTGGAGACGCTGGGCTCCGTTACCGTCGGTAACGGCAGTTAGAACTGACGGAAAGGAACACGCTGTTCTTTGAGTGCGAGGATCGAACGAAGCGTCCGCACCAAAACAACGCTGCGATTGGACGAAATCTGGACAAGCGTCGCATTCATTGGTCTGGCTCTCTCAGGCCCCGCCCCCTCTTCAACATGATTGGCCGTATGTAAATGATGTGCTCAGCCTCTTGTTGTGGAGTTGTCAAACACATTTAATACAATGTGTGCGCTCGACGTGCGCGCTTTAGTGAAGTGTTTTTGTTTTCTTTTTCTGTCAACACATTTTTTTTCTGTTTCTGCCGCTGAGGCACCAGATTTATCCGCTAGGTGTCAACGTAATGTTTTCATATTTTATTATTTCTTGGTTGGCGCTGTGTGTGAAACATGAAAAACTTCAAAAAAGACAAAAATGTAAACAAAACAACAAATGCAGTGGATTAAATAAAGAGGTCTACGGATGTTCTTCTGTTAGCATATGAATGATGCTATAATACAAATGTAGTTATCCCTGTAATGTAGCATTTGGGCTGTTGTATCAGATAATAGAGGGGCCCCATGTTATGTGTCCAATGCAAATGACATGTTGGCTCCTTACCCCACCCCCACCCAGCGGGGTTTTGCTCTCCGGTGGGGTTTGGAAAGACCTCAACCCCCCCCCAGCATCACCCCGTTCATTCTGTGCGGCAGGCTGCACCACAGCTCGTAATTTCGACAAATTCCGTGGCGTGTTTTGGGAGATTTCATGTATTTATTTGTTTCACCGAGTTGTTAGACGCTCTCAACGACTTAGCTGGCTTGAAACTGGGAATTCTCGCGGCAGGTGCACACAGGCGTGCTGGCACATTTTGAGTGGTAACATAGATGCATGTGGCGTTATCAGAGGTGTGAGCGTGGCGAGGCCGTTTGAGTGTTTAGTGACAGGTCCACCGTGAAGAGACGGAGAAATGCGGAGCGAGTGATGCTCCTCCCCCAGTATGGGATCTTTGTTGAATTATCCGCTGGTAAAAACTACAACGACACAATTTAGTCTGTCGACTTTCAGTGAAGTCACTCGGATTGTTAACAGTCGTTTTCTGTTCTCAGAGGACCGCAGGCAGCAGCTCGGACGGGACAGAGGATTCGGATTTTTCCGCCGACCTCGAGCACGCCGAGGCTTCCGAGAGTGCGCGCAGGCGCAGCAGCACGCGCCTGACTCGCGCGTCACTGCGCCTCAGTCAGAGCTCACAAGGTAAATAACTAATGTCATGTGTTCATGTAATGTCTCATTTATGTTTTAAACTGCAGTGTGTGTGGTTTCTTTTTAGCCTAGTTGCATTTGTGAATATAGTATTTTCCAAGTTATAGGAAACAGTTCAAAACAGTCTCGTATTATTACTTTTTGTTTGTTTGTTTGTTTGCTGTATTTATTCTAATTTTTTTGTTGCACTTTCGTTGTGTATTCTTGTCAAGTTTCATTGTTTTTTTTTTTGTGGTTTGTAAACATTTGTTCCACGTAGACAACGCTTAACTCAGTGATTTTGAACTGTATGCTGAATGTGATTTATTTAAAAAAAAAGGTAAATAACTAAGTAGATGTAATGTGTTGATGTAATGTCTCATTTCTGTTTTAAACTGCTGTGTGTGTGGTTTCTTTGTAGCCTAGTTGCATTTGTGAATATAGTATTTTCCAAGTTATAGGAAACTGTTCAAAACGGTCTCTTGTTATTATTTTTTGTTTGGTTGTTTGTTGTATTTATTCTCAGTTTTTGCACTTTAGTTGTGTATTCTTGTCAAGTTTTTTTTTGTGTGGTTTGTTTGTAAACAAGATTTGTTACACAGAATGGATACTTAACTTTATGATTTTGCTTCAAGAGAACTGTATGCTGAATGAGATTTATT
>JAPQLA010000009.1:21526383-21568161 GCA_029822935.1 Naso vlamingii
ATAAAAATAAATAACTATTATTACTATTAATATTATTATTGTTATTATCAATATAATAATAATAATAATAATAATAAGAAGAAGAAGAAGAAGAAGAAGAAGAAGAAGAAGAAGAAGAACTATTTTCAAGTTTTAAAAGTTACTTTGATAGCCTTGCAGTTGCACTGCAAACTTTCTGAGATGACATAAAACTATAATCTAAAGATTATTTGTTCATATTAAATACACAGCTGTATAAAATGTAAATAAAATGTAAATAAAATTTTTGTAAACAACATCGTTGTGGCATGGTTGGTATATTGCTGTAATTGATTGATTCAATGTACTGGAGAGCTAAAATGACTACAAATTCAAGCTTTTGTCACCACTGTCAGATATGGGTCAACTGTCAAGTCTATGTCATCTATGGGGGAAGTATATTTTGATATTTCATATTTTTTGAGGAACTGTTGGTCATGTGAAAATCTAAAATGTCTCCTACCATTAAAACATGTTTTTAAGTCTTAAAAACATTTTGATTGCTGTTTAAGGTAAAGATAAAATTCAATTATATAGTCCAATAAAAAATTAAGATGAAAATCTTTTCAAAATAAAAATATATACATATTGAAAGTAATTTCCTTGAGGGGCTCTGTCAGCTTTCGTAAAATTTTGTTTTTGTTACTGTTTGTATAGATCTAGCATAATGTGAGTAAAATTTAATTTGTGATTTTGGTGTTTGATGGTGTTGATACAAAAATAGTGATGGCAAGAAAAAAAGCAGCGTCAAAGCTGGCAGTGAAATCCCGTCATCTCTTCTTGTTGAACTTGACTGGTCTCCCTCTTATCCTAGTTTTTGCTTTTTGGATGCAGAAGCAAAATTACCATTAAAAAAAAAAAAAACTCTAGAAATGAGTACCGTACTATATTGTATAGTATTCCTATTTTTTTTAAAGATCCATTTCCATTACACTGATTTACTGAGGTCTCTAACCTGCATGTTAAACTTAAAACCCTACTTATCAACATGTGATTTTCTATAATTGAATAAAAAGAATGCAGGTAAAAGACTGTATATTCTTTAGATTTGGATGTAGATGATACCTGCAGCAATGGCTCCAATCAAGGGTACCAAAAGTAGTTGCAGGGGATAGTTCCAGGCCCCAATGATTAACACAACTCCTAATGGTTCCCTTCTAACAAAACAGTCATCTAGCTTTGTGGCCTAGAAAAGACAAACATCAAAAATTAAATACACAGCAACACAAGTATTTGAAAATTACAACACATGGGCACAAAATTTCTTAGCCAAAAACAAACAACTTTCAAAAGTAAAACTACCAGATGCTTGTTTCATTGTTTTATGCAACAGTTCACTTTTTCTGAAGAGTACAACTTATTTCATTAACAAAATGGGATAATAATGACTTCAAAAGTGACCTATTGTGCCCCTTCATATTTTCAGTCAGGTCTCAGGAGGTTTGTATTAAATGTGGAAAAACATTCTGATAAGACAGTCATTTTATGCAAAATGACTGCATAAAGCAAAAATCCAAAGTTCCAGACTATACTGAGCATACGTTTTTGAGCCTTTTTTTCTAATGTCATGATACTTTATGTTTTTTAAAATGTTGATTATTGGACATTTTTGAATCAACTCAGAATCGTCCGCGTCCGAATCGTGATGCATCTGAGAATCAATTTTTTCCCCCGCCACTAGTCTGTATAGTTTTTCATACCAAGGATACTGACAGCAGCTCCAACCATTACTCTGAAGTGGATCATATTCAATGTAGAAAATATTTTTTGGTTATCCCACTGTTGTTTTCTGGCCGCTCTGCCTGAATCTGTGATTCACAGAGTTATCTGATGGACGGAGAGCTGGCCTTGCTCAAGTTGCTACTGACTTCTGCTACTTGTAAATTGTTAACTCTGTTAGCTAGCCATTTCAAGCAACCATGCAGCTCATGTTGTTGACTCAAATGGCTAACTCTGCTCAGACTGAGAGCCTGGAGCACCTAGGAGGTCTTGGAGTTTTAACTCTGGCACAGGAACTACAGACCCCCTGATTGGACAGCTACTGGACCGCTGTGGCTGCTGTTGGATAGCCGGCTCAGCCACTCGTGCAACAGACTTAAGCACACATATTAGCGACCTCTGCTTGAATTACAAGTGCGTGGAGCACTGGTGAGTGGTTTGTGTCAGTTGCTGGGCCTCAAAACATCCTTTTCCCAGTGAGAGTTGACTTACTGGACACTTTCAGCTTTTGCTGCTGCTGGTTAACCTGCAAAGCTAATCATGCAGCTAGCATTATCGGCCCATTGCAATGGGCCTCAAAACCTTCTGGTGGTCCAGTGCTCATGTGTTAGAAGACCGAACACCAACACTTTTTGCTCTGAGCTCCAAGTTTCCTAGTCAGCTGAACTACATGGCTAACTGAGCTAACCAGCTAACAACTAACATGGGTGGCAAATTTAGTTATCAAGTCATAGCCTACCATCTGTTCATCAAGAAACTATGCACATCACTAGGTTTTTTTTCCACATAAAATGTGATTGACTTTCACCAGAATTAGTGACTACATTCTAAAGTTGTGCATTTGTACAGTAATCAGTCAATACCCCATGGGGATTTTACAAGTTAAGTTACTATAGCTGTCACAATGGGGCAACTGGGCCAGAGGTTGCGTTAGACTTTCTGATTGTCCTTCATTATAAGGAACAGGGATGAAAAAAATCTGTCAGTCAATTACTATATGATATTGTAATTGTATTTTTTAAATAAAGCGTAATATTTTTCATTAATTCATTTTTATTTTAATAAAATAAACATACCAACCTATAGATTAAGCATTTAAGCCATAGCATGAAGAAAAAGGTTCAACAGCTGGCAACGACCGTGCGCTCACTTTTCATGTACACACATATTGCACACTGTTTTAAACAGGGCACTTCCCTAGTTTCTCCAACTTTTACAGCTGTAGGAACTTAATAAAACACCACACTGAGCAGATGAATTATTTTTTTCCACACAGTAACTGCTGAGATTGTGCCATTGTGTGTAAACAGGCAAATGAACAATGCAATTTTACAAAATTAGACCATTATATTTAAATCAAGAACAAACCACCAACTAAAAAAAAACAAAAAAATAAAACAACAACAACAAAAACAACAACCCTGAATTTAGCTGAACTGACCTGCTGTGGCCTCACCTGAGCTCAAACCTTCCTCCTGGTTTGTATGATTTAAACTGTGCGCTCACTTGTGCGTAATCAAAGCATCAAGCTTAATCGCTGCAGAGGCGATTGTCATCATGGTTTGTGTTTTTCTGACGGACAGACGACTTGTCATCGCTGTTTTTATTTTGTTCTGGAAGCTGAAGCTGCGCTCTGCTGCTACACTGGACACTGGGATTTCTAGTCAGTAACTAATTAATTTGACACACCAGACACCAACTGGACAGGGGTGTGAATTACAATCTGTCAAAATGAGGGATGGCCTTCAAAATATTGCGTCATTGTAAATTAAAAAAAAAAAAAAATCAATAATGGAAAATATTCAGTTAACCCAACCTCTGGTCTTGGCCCTGTTCATCCCTATGAAAGCTGCTAAGTGGCACATGTAGCCACTTCCTTACGGAAAAGTACCCAGACCTTCCACACTGCTTCCATATTCCATAAGCTGATTTCAAGTTTAGCACCCTGCTTACTTGAATGGGATTTGTATGATTTGATCTTGACAATCATCTAGACTTTCTAAATGTTATGGGATCGAATTAATCCAATTATGATGACAAGATGAGTAATTTCAAGAGGGTTCTGACCCTCAGAAATATGTATCAACCATTTTCATGCCACGCCTTTGTCAATGTATGGAAGGTTTTTGGGCGCCAGTGCATCACTTGACATGTAATTACACGGGTTGGTCATTATGTAAAATCGGCTTCAAAGCCTGACACACTCACTGCTGCACTCAAGCAAGGCTGACCCCAAAATCTGTTAATAATTAGAAGAGAGTCCTTGCACCCTAGGTCCTAGGGCCCTAATAAGCACAATAGGTCCCCTTTAAAAACATTACTTTGGTTTCTGTTATCATAAAATAGTCAATATATTTTAAAATTTTTCACATGACCTAATAAGATGAGATGTGTTTAAATAACTGGTAAGATAATGATAATCAATGATTTAAATCATTGATGTGCCTTATAATGTACATTGTATTGCATTGCATTGTTGATGAAAATGTGTCCAATAAGAGTAAATCATTAAACCTACCAGGTTTTTGCTGGCATACTCCGGCTTCATCCAGCTTGCGAAGTTATTGATGGTATAATGCAGATCATTGATCACTAAATCGATCTCAGACAGGACGGCCTCAAATTTTGGCTGATGTGTCAGGACAGCAATAAGAAAAGAAAGTTAGTGCCAACTAAATTGAAGAAGGCAAACTGATGAATGATATGTTAGGCTTTAAACACCCTGCATGTGTGCATGTAACCTTGTGTGTGTGTGTGCTTTTCTTATATCTAAAATGTACAAGCTAAAGAAAAATCTGCAACCAAATTTTCCATGCACAGCATGTGGACATTGAGATGCTGATTAGTCACAGAAGCAACACTGAGAAAGAACAAAGACTGACCACCGCACAGTGAAATAACTTTAAAAAGACATTTCGCCTGTAGCTTTGCCAGATACACTCAGCATACCTGCATGAGCACCAACAGGTGTGTTAAATACATCTGGGTCACATGACTAATTATTAGTTTTAAAGTTCCAAAAAAATATTTCAATAAAAATATGGGAAAATATGTACAAATATATATATATAAAAAACAACAGGTATCAAAAAGCATGGAAAAATAGACATAACACAGAGTTACAAGAATACACTCATAACAAAAGAAATAAACTTCTGTAATTAACTCAGTGGATTTTTGGCTGGACTGAAGGGAAAGGCCCTAGGAACATGTCAGGGGCTTACTGACTGACTGACTGACTGACTGACTGACTCCCCATTGTTGAAACATGCATGTGTGAGTGAACGAGCAGACCAACTCACACTCCTGAAGTAGAGGTGGCAGTAGAAAGCTGGATGCCAAATGCCGTGAAACAAGAAGAGGCAGCAATTTCATCTAACTTAAGTTTAAGTACCATAGCTTAAGACACTTTTTGAAATGTTCTGTTCAAATGGTGAAGGTCAGCAACACCATGTGCGCGTGACATCTGCTGTAACGTTACAGCTAATGTTAGTATTGTGGCAATGTTGGCATGCCACCACAGCTACATCACCCTGTCATGCTATCAGCTCTTTTTGTTTCAGAAAATAGTGCCGCCACCACCATGATGGGAAATGTAGTTAAGTCAATAACTGCCAGGTTTGGGAAGGTTACTTTGGAAATGAAAATTAGCTTACAGATTACTAGTTATCCCATTTCAAATGTAATAAGCAATGTAACTATTTCAATTACTTTATCAAAGTAATGTAACTTATTACATTTGATTACTTTTGATTACTTTTCTACACTTCTAACGAATGTTTTCAACTGTTGATCAATTTCAAATGTTTAAACCAGACAGTGTTAATGGCAGACGGTGGGCACTGCAAATTTAACAAGAGAACCAATCAAAAGCATCAGAACAGCATCAGCTTTACTAAACAGCCTTGACTGGAAATGGCAGAAGAAGAAATTGTGCACATGAAAAAAATGCAAAGCAACAAAATGAACTGATTCAACATATAGCCTAAACTTTTTGCAGAAAATATTCAGATGTAATCCCCTTTGTGATCATTAACATTTTCAGAAGTAACTGTAATTTAATTACACATTCTTTCTTAGTATCTGTAACTGATTACAATTACATTTATTTTGTAATTAAATTATGTAATTTCATTACATGTAACTAGCTATTCCCCAACACTGAAACTTGAGTATCATGATAATCATAGCTGTAACGTTACGGCAGATGTCACACACACACACACACACACACACGGTGTTGCTAACGTTCATCGTTTGTACATCACATGATGAAAAACTGTCTTAAAATACAACACTTAGAGTTCAGCAAGATAATCTTCAAAATACACAGATAATGCTTCACATTATTCATCGACACATATCCCAACTTCCATATATCAGTCTGGCCATAACTAGGCTTGCCTAGTCCTGTTTTACATTAAAGCTTGGTAAATCCAACAGGCAGAGCGACTGCAGCAAGTAGCAACTACCGACTAGAACCTTAGATTACTCCATTAAAGACACTGTGAAGACATTACCATCATATATCAGACACTGGAGATGTTTTAAAAATAGTGGCAGACATTTTTATGCCCATCATCTCCTTTTTGTTTTTTTTCTCATGGAGAGTTTATATACCAACATTCCACATGATGGTGGATTAGAGGCCATGAATGAATCAAGGAAAGATGCACTTCCAGCTGAACTGCTTTTGTCTTACATAATGTTCATCCTAAAATCTAACTACTATATGACAATTGATATTATTTGCAATTTTAAAGTACAAGCAAACGGTCTCCATTTGCTCCTAACTATGCCAATTTATTCATGGGTTTATGGGAAGACGAACACACGTTCAACAGCCTGTTTGCCAATTAAATCTGATTTACAGAAGGTACAGTACCCTGATGACATTTTCATGGGTTTTACAGGTTCTAAAGAGGAACTTAAAGTTTTTAGTGACTATATCAATAGCACTCATTCCACCGTGAATTTAATTATAGAATACACTTATGAAAAAAAAATTATTTGCTTGGCCTTTTGGTAACTGTTCATGAAAATAAAAAAATCAGAAACTCTGTTGTAAAGAAACTGACAGAAACACTACTTTGCACATTACTAGTTTCCATCCTGAACACATGAACAAAAACATCCCAAATGGTTAGTTTGTAAGATGAGGAAGAATTTGTAGCTCTAAAGACGATTATCAAACTTAGGCTGTAGTGACAACAGAAAACCAAAGCAATAAAGCCCCCGAGGTAGGGTTACTGCTGATTGTCTGACACGCTATAGACTACCAAAAGATTCACTGAGATCAAAATTTTAATGACTTTTATTAAAGAAATACATCTAATTTAAATGTGCACAAAATTACAAAAAAAATAATCACAGTGATCTGAGGCAAAAAAGAGCGGCCCACAAAAAATACAGCAACCGAAGCACTCACCTTCTCTCTTTGTTTCCCTTACTGCCATAATGAACAGATGCTTATATTAATTAGATATCACAGTCCATATTCATGTCACCTGACCATAGTAATCAACGTGACTGTGAAATAAAAAATGATTACATAAAACATGATAACTAAAATACCAACCATCAAAAATTGCCCCATTTGCAACTTCATTCGATACTCAGAGTAAACTCATTCATGGCCCCTACAAATTGATCAAGCTGTGGAAAAGCCAATAAAAGTGTGCGAGGAGAAAAACTGTATCCTCACCCTGGACAAACTGAAAATTTAGTACAGTATCCATACAGATTAAACACATTGTAAACAAACAATGGAAAATCCTCGACTGTCACCTAAACCTAGATCATTCATCACATAACTAAAGAGATAAAGGACTGCACCAACTGGAAAAGATAGCTTTTAGAGATCATGACAGAATGGGTTTAAAAACAGTGCAGAAAGAACTCAATCCAATGCTGAGGTACACAAGAGGAAAACACAAGGACATCATCGAACAGAATTTTAACCCCATGGACTCCAGAAAACTGGAATTCTATGAAAGCTGCTACCAATATGAACCAACATACTAAGCGCCTCTAGCAAATAATGAACTGGAAAAAAGCAATCAATCTCAATAATTTCTAGGTTTGAAACACAGGATTTTTCTCTGGACTGTAAAAAAACACTGGAGACCATTACATCTACTGACTCCTGCTCAAGGCTAGTAGTTGACAGTCTTAAAATTCAGTCACTTTTCAGTCATGTATGAAGAAAGAAACCAACAGGCTTTTCTTTCAAAGATCTTTGCAGAAGAGCTTTCTCCAGCTTGCTGCCTGGTTTTCCAGCTGTCAGTAGATTTACACACAGTCCCTGCCATCTGGAAAAAATCCACTATTCTTCCAAAGAAATCCTGTCCTACAGAAAACAACGGTAACAGACTGGTGGCTTTAACTTCCATTGTTTTGAAATGCTTTGAAAAATATATGTTGTCAATATTGAAAGCAGAGAAAAATTCTGAACTGGATACATTACAATATGCTTACAGGCCGGGGCAGGTATGGATGATGCAATCACCAGTATCATTCCCCTAAGGCTTAGGCACCTTAAAGTCCCTGAGGCCTATGCATGTCTTCGTTTATTGATTTTAGTTCCGCTTTTAATACGTTTCAGCCTCATCTGCTGATCAAGAAAATGAACAGAAGAATATAAATCCTTTTATTATTAAGTGGTTTTATTGCCTTTTAACAAATAGAACACAGCAAGTCAGGGTTGACAACACGCTCTCTGACTCACCATCAGCACAGGCGCACCTCAGGGCTGTATCAGCTCACCATTCCTTTTTACCTTCCACACAAATACCCTAACTGCACCCACAGCCACCTCAGAATTTGAACCTGATTGGCCTAACCTGACCTGACAGGATGGGCTGGGCTTGCTCAATCAAATATATATCACAGTATTTTTCATTGATTTGGATTGCTGCAATAATAATAAACAAGCAAGCATATTTTTCCACTCTTGTGATGATAAGAGTAATGAAAACTCGAAAAATATCCCTTCAAGGTACATTTAGAACTGACAATGTAAAAAATGTAAAAAATTTAGAAAAAAATTAAATTTGCGACTAATCGCAAGTTAACTATGGAAATCATGCGATTAATCAGGGTTAAATATTTTAATCTATTGACAGCACTAATTTTTATTTATGGGTAATATTTGTTGTTGCCTGTGTCTTTTGTAAATAACAAGCACAATTAAATGAGAAACAATAATTTATTCAAATGAAAATAGTAATACAAACAAAACTACATTTTATTCAAATATAGAAATGCTGACTGCAACAATTAAATAATGAAACATTTTTACTTGTAGGCCCTGCTGATGGTAAGGATAAAAGAACGTCAATTTCATGGTTATTTAATACTTGTGTTTTGTGCATTTGTAAACAGAAGAATTTAAATATTGTTATCTATTAGGCCCACAAGTTTTTGTTTGTTTGTTCGTTTGTTTTTTTTAACAAATGCAGTTTTAATATGAAATGCATTTAGTTAAAAGGTTGTGTGTTTACATTTTCACAGACGGCCCTTCGTCATTCGGGTGTACGTATGGTTTGAGGTGGTTCTAAATTTATCTGCTGAACACTGACAAATTCTAGGTAAGAATATATTGTTCAATCCCAGATTTGTGCGTCAAATGTCTGTAGGCATGGTGTAAGCACAGATTTGTGTGCAGCAAACACACCTTTTGTGAGTGAGGCCCATTGTTGTCAGCTTTACGCAAAAACAACAAACTCAGAGCGATTGGCTCTCTCAACAAGTATATGCTAACTGCAGAAGTACAAAATGTGCACATTGTTCTAATAATCTTGATATGAAAACATTCAACAATCTCCATTCAGGAGAGAAATACTGCATCAACTTTCTCCACTCTTGATTTATGCTTGAAATGCCCTTTTGGTTTAATGTATGTGGGCCAAACAAAGTGCAACCTCAAACTGTGAGTTGCTGATCACAGGGCCCATAAAACCCCTATCCTCTTTCCCTGTGCTCTACCCCTCTGGTTTGCACATTTATGCAGACAAATCGCCACATTAAGTATCACTCCAAACCAATTTGCCCCGAGTGGACGTGGCTTATAAAACCCTCAGCAGTGAGTCTACACCGCGGCTGGATACGAACCAGGTACAACGCTGTGTTGGGTCCCACATGGAAGACGCTCAGTACAAATGAAAGTTTCGTATACGTTATCCCAAACTACGACAGGCCTTCATACAAACATTAAGGTTGCATTGTAGTTAGAATAATAAATTCTTCAGTCTTAAATAAGTAGATATTTTCATTTGATTGTAACTTGTTTTATATTTACAGGAAAAATAGACTTAAAATGAACGTAAGAACAAGCATCAAATGCCGTAATCAATGTGACATAAGACAGAAGTTCAGACTCATTTGATAATAGTTCAATAACAACATAAATGATAATAAAAACAATAAAATTAAACAGATGTAAAAATAGACATAACACTCTCTAATGATAATAGTATAATGAATTAGGTTAAAAATAAAATGATAGATTAAGTCCTGTTTCCGCTGGAGAGAGGGAAGTGCATCTCAAAGCATTTAAATCGTTTACCCTACGTAATCAACTGTGCCTCATTCAGCTGCGAGTGTCACTACAGAATGGAGCTCCCTCTGCGGGGAGTTGGGAGGGACTGGTTTAGGAAAGGCAGATGGACTTTGCCAGTGCTTTTCACACCAGGGAGAAAAACTATGGGTCACCAACTTCCCCTTAAATTTATTGGCACTGAAGAAGCCTGGGTCAATCCAAGACGGGCTAATCATATGAAGGAAGGCATTTTTCATTCATGACCTGGGGACTATAGAACATCAAAGACTTTATTACACAAGATTTAAGTTCTTTTCTGTGATGTACTCACTTCCATCTCTCACCACAAATAATTTCCTCACTTAGAAAAAGATCAGCCCCGAAGAGAGAGATGCCACTTGGTCCCCTGGCCCTTACCCTCCCCTTTCAATGGTGTGAAGGGACGGGCATAGAAACGATGGTCAGGTCTTCCTTGAGACAAAATCTGGCTCAGTCAGTGATTACAGGTGTTCAGTTTCCTATTATGGATGTTGTTCATGGCATTATATTTACCAAGGCATGTATCGTTGTAGGCTCTTTGAAAATAAATTGCCATGATATGAGGATAGATGTCCATAGTCATTTAGAAATATTTGCCATCCAGTTCAGTCAGCTGATTACTGAAGTTTACTTATTATGAATATGTTTATGTATCTCTGTGTTGTGTGTATTTGTTCATGCTTATAGATACCTGTTCTTTATGTGTATTTGTACATATTTTGACATATTTGTTGAATTTTTTTAAATTTAAAACTGATACTTAGTCATGTGACCCGATGTATTTAACAAACCTGTGAGTGCTCATGCAATAACCTGACACAGCTGCAGGCAAAACATACTGTTTGCACATTAAAGTCTCTTTAAAATTATTTCAGTGTGTTGTTGTCGAACTTTGATCTCTGACTGATTATTACTCTGTTTGAAAAGTGGTTAAGATTTGTAGAAAAAGTTCAAGCATGTTGACTTATTTAAAAAAATCACAACTGGAGAAACAAATCAAAAAATTGTGTCGTATGGTATATTTACAAGGAGAAATGTTCAACCACTTTGAGACAGTTTTGCTTTATAAAATGTTGAAATTCAGCATACAGAGGATAAGAGAGGAGTTGTACCTTTGCGAGGTCTTTGTGCAGTGCCTTCAGGATCAGTTCCTCATTCTCCTCCATCATGGACAGAAGCTTGGTCAGCTGAGTGTGGCGAAACTTTTCTGGTATTGTTATGCCAGAATTAAACGCTGAGCGCAGTTTGTCCACAACCTCAATCTGCGTGTCCATCCTGTCACTGGGAACACACACACACGTTTGTACAGCTATCTTTGTGGGGGCTTTACATTGACATTTGTACAGCCTAACCCAAACCCTTACCCTAATCCCTAATCCTAAACTTAACCATTTTATGCCTTTCCCATAAAGTTAAGTCTTCACCCTAAAATTTAATGTTAAAGTTGTAGGGTCCAAGATTCTGTCCCCACGAAGATTGTCGGACCCCAGACTGAGTGAAAATTCAGGTTTCAGACCCAACAAACACAGAAAAACAAAAACGCGCACACACACACACACACACACACACACACACACACACACACACACACACACACAAATCTGACTACATAAATACTGAATTATCGACTCAATACTTCAATCGGACGATTCATGCACAGAAAAACAAAGTGGGTCTATCAGTGGAGCCGTTTAATAGCAGGGAAGTGACCTGAAAGCTATCAGCGTAACGTTTGTCTACCAACAGGTTTTAAAAACGCGTCTGAAATCATTTCACAATTTTCCGCAACAGGGAAGAAACAATCGCCTGCTGAATTTACGAGTTAATTTGTTAAATCCGATATATTCAAGTATTCGACTCTCCATATCCTCTTTGGAGGAAAAACACAGAACTATAACTCGCGATCCTTTCACGGGTCCTTACACCGCTGCCGGACAGACACACAGAAAAGAAAAAGCATCAGTGAAACAGTTTCTGTCACCAGGAGGGAACGTTACTGCTCAGTTTCGCATACCTGCACCGTGTCGTGTCTCAAACTGCCGACGGCGCACATCCCATGCCGAACAAATAGGGAAGATGGCGATAGCTTTTGTTTGGGGGTGTTTTCCTTTTCCCAACTACCGGTTTACTTTGGAGCCCTGACATGTGGGAGGGTTTTTGGTTTTAGTCGATCTTGAAAAACGAGCCTTGAAACTTGTCAAGCCGGCCGGCACATTCACTTCCTGTCTGTATGAACTTTCACATTACTCTGTTCAGTGACCACGCAGTAATCTCTAACCACGGGCTTTTCTCGCTCTCACCTTCAAAATAATTCATAGGCCTACATTGGCTATATCCATTTCTTTTTCCAAAAAGTTTTCACATTTCAAGTTTACCTTTCAGAGCTTTATTCAGCCACAGCATTTTGATTGACAGAAATTCAATAATTCCACACATAATTTTGCTATTGTTTTTTCGTTTTATTTGAAAAACATGATCATTTCCCAGTAGGACATGATGGTAAATCTTCTTTCCACATCTTCATCTGTAAGATTGCCACATCATAGCAATGTGTCTTCAATACCACTTGAATCTTTCAGATTCTGAACCAACATCAATCCCATTTTAGTTTGTAGTTTTCAATAGTAACCATGAGTCAAGTACAGTCTTGACTGGAGTGTGACTCATGGCACTAACAGCTTACAGGAAAAAGATTCTAGGCAAAACAAACAAGCTGTTCCATATTTTATACCAGCAGAGAAAAAAAAAAGGAATAATCTTATTGACATCCATTTAGCTTTGGACAGCAATGTTCATGCAATGTTACAATACTTTCCAGGAATGGTTGCATTAAAAACTTGTTAAAGGTTTTATTGGCAAAGGTTTTGGGTGAAGTGACCCTTAGAACAACTTTTCCAACTGAGCCGGTTATTGACAAGCAGCTTTGTTAAACACTGAGGATAAGTAACCATGGTTAGTATGCATTTCATGAAAGCACACAAAAGTAATTCAGCATTGATACAAAAACTTTATTCTTACAATATCAAAAATGACACACCTACAGAGATCGAGATTAAAAGGAATTAAGAGAGAAAAAAAGTGAACACAATGACTCCTGTGGGCTATTCACTGCATTTCTGGTACTTTTTGTGATGGTGCATCAAAGCTGCACTGGGTATGTTAAATAGTTACAAGACAAAGACAATTTAAAAAAAGAAAAGAGCAAAAGGGTGTGAGGGAACAGCTCATTTTACATTTAATAATGGCAGCATCAAATATACAAAAATCAAAAACAAAAACGATATATGGATTGAAGAAATTCCTTCAATAAACTGAAACTTTTCTAAATATTCTTTTTTTTTTTAAATTTTAAGTCGATTAATTTCAAATAAAACCAAATGAAAAAAACATCGTGAGAGTTTATTTAGGGATGGGGAGCTTCATATCTACAGAGAGAGAACAGACTGAAACAGAAGGAGGCCCAAGGGAGAAAGAAAAAGGCCATGTTATATTGTGAAGTAGAAGTGACAACAGTCATGGGCCCAGTATGCACCTTACCCCCTACACTGTTCACAGTGGCTGCTCTGTATGTCTCGGGCAGTGTGGCAAAAATCTAGGTGTTCAGGCTAAGGCTTACTGAAGCTTTGCAGGTTTGGCAGGTTTTTTGTCTAACCACTCAGAGTTCAGACTAACAGAACCGTCCAGCAGCAGGATAGAGGGGGGCTGGTGAGAAATGGTACTGAGAATTCAACACATCATGGCTTCACAGGAAATAGTCAGCAACTGGCTTCTTGGAAGGGATGCCTCTGGTTTCTTGTGGTGCTGCCTCAAATATGATGAACTCCCTCTGTAGGTGTTCATCCAGCTCCAAGATGGCTGCCACATTTCCACATCTGATTGTCCAAAAGAGGTAAAAAGTCACAGTTAGGAAATTGAGAAAACAAATGTAAAGGTTTAAGCCAGACATGTCACACTCAATGAGATGTTGAATTTACCACATGTTCACTTATTTGAAAATGGTAGCCATTTCAGTTTTCAGGAATATAGGGATTTTCAAGATACATTGTGCATTTGAGCTCTTTGACGTTGGGTATGGTCCTGTTGATATCGAGCAATGGTTACAACGATTATATATATATATATATATATATATATATATATTTTTTTTTTAAAAGGGATGCAACAATACAGCCAGCCCACGGTTCAATACAAACCTCGGTTCTAGGGTCACGGTTTCGGTTTGCATTTTGTGTGTAAATTTTTTCCAAAATTATTTCTTTATTTGCCTATTAGCTTAAAAGAACCATTTAGACACATTCTTGTGTATTGTAAAATGTAAAATAAGGGTGACTATCACAAGGCTGTAGTCTGTCTATATTAATTTAATTTTCTGAGGCGCTTTACTTTTTATGGGACATATGCTTTTCTGTAATTTAATGGATTTTTTTTTTTTTTTTTAATTTTCGTAGATGAGGCACAGTGCTTGGGTAATTGTGAGTGCATTTGAGAATGTTTCTCAATAAACCCAAAAATATCTCATTGGAAACCATCTAAAATGTCAATAAATCAAACCATATTGCTGACATTAAACAACTGTATGTGAAGTTTAGAAAGTGGTTCAGTGTCGGACCTCCTGTCTCCTCTTGCAGTGCTGCTGTCTGTAACGTAGCTGCTACAGGAGGGGCTGGTTGCCTCAGTCCGCAGCACTACACAAGAATTTGTGAGATTTTAGATTCGTGGCAAGCTAAGCTAAACAGTTAAAAGGCATACAGACAGCTTCTTTTTTTATCTGGTTTGTAACAATGAGCCGTTAGCTGCTCGGCTTGCGTGCTGTGCTTGTGACTGTCTAGAAACTAAACAGAGATCGTCTCCTCTCAAAAATAAACGTACTGGCTGGTAAAACACAATAACTCTATTTCATGTTAAAAATCAGCGTTTCTCAAACAGACACAGCATATCAGGAGGGAAAAAGAAACAGACTGGTGCTTAAAGAAAAGCCTGCTTCCTCAAACTCTGCTCCCAAACTCCTGCCTGTTACTGAAAAACAAAGCCTATCAATCAAATGCTAATATTAGAAGAATCAGGCCAACCTGCTGTGCAGTGGGGAATTTGTGTGTGTAGTGTATAAAATCTGATTAGAGAAGCAATTTGGAAATAGTGTCTCTGTCTTTTTCTTCTCTCATTTTCCAAGAAAGTAAATGTGGAAGCTGATCATTGCTCTTGTCACTTGGAAGCTCAGCAATTAAACAGTTACTTTTTTTTTCCAGTTACATGAGAACAGCCAGCACAAATTTACCTACATTTTAATGCATAAATTATGTATGCGGAGTGACAATTGTGGGAGACAGCGCAAGTTAAAGATTAGAAGAGAATGTCACAACCCTTCTCCACCATAGCAATGATAACACCCACTCTGGCTGGCTCTCATAAGTTTTAATAATCTTTCCACGTTTCAGTATGACTAAACTACATGGCTCCAAAAAGGGGTGGCTTCGAGCCCTGCTCACGTAATTACTTGATCTGAATGAGGAAAACTTAACATTCTTTTATGATTTTCATGAAAAACTGTGGTGAATCGCCAAGAAAAGTCATAGCATGCTATTACTGAATTTTCCACACTTGTAGTTTGTGTAATAGCCTCATTCTAGCCCCTTTTACACAGACTGTCTTCAACGCGCCTCACGGGTCTGTATAAATAGAACTGATGCGGTGCAGGGGGTCCGAGTAGTACTGCCAATAACCCGCCTTTTGAGGTAGTATCAGAGCTGGGTCACAAGTGGAGCTGGGGTTGAGCGACACTTGTGTAAATGGGAGAGGCGGTACTGCGGGTCAGGAGCAGGCATTTATCTCATCAGAGGAGAGATAAGCCAAAATGCGAAGGAATTTTGCAGAATTAGGACAGACTGGACATTAATGTCAGAGTTTTTCTACCGTTTCTACACAGTGTAATCACTTCTTCAACTGTTGATGGTAGGGGTGTAACTGTGTACAGGGAACATGATAGCATAAACATTTCAGAAAAACTAAAAAATGTATTTGTATTCCTGTATGAACATCTGTTGCAAACTGAAGTGACTAGGTTAAACTCAGATGTGTTAAAGAAATAAAGGAATGAGCGGACGGACACACGATTGTGGCGCATGTCTGGCATTTTTGTTAACAGAGGACATATTAAGCTTGGGGAAAACAGAAGTAGGCCTAGATGGATTTTTATGAGTGTTATGTTATAATTGTCAGCATTTTCTGACTTTTCAATATTCTGTAATACGTGTGTGTAGTGACTGCCATCTACTGGTTAAAACACTGCTATTGCAAAGCATTTTTTAAATGAATTTTAATTGGTTGATAAGGTGAAACATGATGTCACAGGTGAACTAGAAAAGAACTGGTACTCCACCAAATTAGAGGAATCACGCTTAGCCTGGCAAGATAGCCTTAAATCATATAGGAAGGCCTTCTGCAATACTAGAGTAGACTATTACTCAGCATTAATAGAAGACAATAAGAACAATTCCAGGTTTCTTTTCAGTACTGTAGCCAGGCTGACACAGAGCCAGAGCTCTTTAGAACCATGTATTCCTATAGGTCTTAGTAGTAATGACTTTATGAACTTTTTAAATAATAGAATTGTTCTGATCAAAAAAAAGATTCATCAGCATCTGTCCTCATCTGGCACAGATCAATCTTTTAACACAGCAAGCTTAGATTCAGCTGTGAGACCAGATGTTCACCTCGACTGCTTGGCTCCAACTGACCTTCAGCAACCAACTGCAGCAATTATTTCATCTAGACCAACACCCTGTCTCTTAGACCCGATCTCAACTAAACTTCTCAAAGGAATTCTACCCCTACTTAGCACTTGTCTTCTAGATATGATCAACCCTTCTCTGCTAACAGGCCATGTACCACAGTCTTAAAGTAGCTGTAATTAAACCTCTTATTAAAAAGTCCACTCTTGATCCAGAGGTTCTAGCGAATTATAGACCAATATCTAGCCTTCTGTTTCTTTCCAAGGTAAAGTGGTAGCAAATCAGTTATGTGACTTTCTGCGGAGCAATAGTTCATTTGAAGTTTTCCAGTCAGGTTTAAGAATGCATCACAGCACAGAGACAACACTAGCCAGAGTTACAAACGACCTTCTAATGTCATCAGACGAGGGACTTCTTCAATGTACTTGTTTTGTTAGATCTTAGTGCTGCATTCGATACTATCGACCATCAGATCTTAATTCAAAGACTGGACAATTTAATTGGCATTAAAGGAACTACATTAAAATGGTTTAAATCATATTTGTCAGATAGATCTCATTTTGTATATGTTAATGGTGAGTCCTCCATATACATCAAAGTAAGCTACAGAGTTCCACAGGGATCTGTACTTGGACCAATTTTATTTATTCTGTATATGCTTCCTTTAGGTAATATCAGAAAACACAATATTAATTTTCACTGTTATGCAGAAAACACCCAATTATATTTATCCTTGAAGCCTGATGATACCAGTGGGTTAAGTAACGTTCAGGTCTGTCTTAATGGCATGTAATTTTCTGTTGCTAAATTCAGATAAAACTGAAGTTATTGTGCTGGGTCCCAAACATCTCAGAAATACTTAAATGATATAGTTACGCTGGATGACATTACCTGGGCCTCCAGCACCACTGTAAGGAATATGGGAGTTATCTTTGATCAGGATCTGTCTTTCGACTCTCACTTTAAACAAATTCTAAGGGCTGCTTTCTTCCACTTATGTAATACTGCAAAAATTAGGTCTATTCTTTCTCAGAAAGATGCAGAGAAATTGGTCTGTGCATTTGTTACCTCTAGGCTGGACTGTTGTAACTCCTTATTATCAGGCAGCACTAATAAGTCTCTAAGGACTCTCCACCTGATTCAGAAAGCTACTGCTCGCGTTCTGACTGGAACAAGGAAAAGAGATCATATTTCCCCTATTTTAGCTTCTCTACATTGGTTCCCTGTGAAATCTAGAACAGAGTTTAAAGTCCTTCTCCTCACCTACAAAGCCTTAAATGGCCAGGAACCTTCATATCTTAAAGAGCTTATTGCACCTTATTACCCATCTAGATTGCTGCACGACCCAAATGTAGGCTTTCTTGTAGTTCCTAGGATCTCCAAAATGAGTCTGGGGGGTAGAGCCTTCAGCTATCAGGCCCCTCTTCTCTGGAACCAGATCCCACTTCAGGTCTGGGAGACACCCTCTCCATGTTTAAGAGTAGGCTTAAAACCTTCCTTTTGATAAAGTTTATAGTTAAGGCTGGCACAGGCTGGCCCATAGTTGTGCATTTATAGGCTTAGACTGCCGAGTGATTTCTCATGATGCACTGAGCTCCTCCGTTTCTCTCTTCCTTCTCTAAGTGCTGTCCCAATACCTGCGTGTTACTAAGGTCATATTCAGACCAAATCTGGTGAGCCAGCGAAACGCTGCAGGGCTGTCCGGCAGATTTGACTGGCGGTGGAAGTGTCACATAATTAACATAACCAGCCCCATTCTGTGATGTCAAGTTAGGGTTAGGTGACTTTACTGTCAGCATTTATCTACTAGCTGCTACCAGCTGGTAGTTGAACAACAACAGCTAATGTTACCAACCTGAAATGCCAACTTGAACGACAACACAACGCCAGGCAACTCAACATCTGTTGGTATCTTTGTAATCCGTGCAGGAGGTATTGTACGGCTCAGGATAGGTCATAACTGCTGCAATGTGTTATTCCTCCATCTCACCAATGCTAAAAGCTGCTGCTCTATGGTAAACAAGTCCTTTATGTTTCCCCTACGTCTTTTCTGGTCAATTGCTGGCAGACACCCCTTTTAGGTGATTAGATAGCTGAACGTGATGTCGTGCTGCGTTCCTCCAAAAGTGGAGCCGGTCTCAACTTTTTGTGGCAGCTGGAACCGCCACGGCCAAAGTGGAGGGGCCTCGTTAGGATGAATGGAAAGAGCTCCATTTTCGATGGATCGCCGGGCTTGGTCTGAATGCGGCCTAACTCCATACTTTCTTGCACTTCAACCAGAACTTTAGGGGTTTTAGTTATACTTTAACTAGTGCTAACTGTTTTATCAGCTGCTTAAATGAGTGGTTCATTAAATATCTTCACTTAGCCAAAATTGCTGACGCCCCAAGGCTGCATGGACATGTGTCTGTTTGCAGAAAGCACAAACTTCACATCATCAGTTCATTTAACGTGTGTAAAAGGCAGAATGTGCTAATATAGATTTTACTGTTATGGTGTTAAAGATGTGGTTATATGGGCGATGTAGAGAACTGAAGCTGTCTGCTTTCCACCATAAGTTTTTGGTGCAAAATTAACCTGGAATTCATGGGGCAGGGGGTAGGAGTTCTCGTCACTTCTGAGCTCATACTTTCAAGACTGTACGTCCGTTTGATTCCATAGTTATGTGAGTGCTGACAGCACAAATATACCTATAGTTTGGTGTATAAATTGTGTATGCAGAGTAACATTTTTGTTGCTTTGAGCAAGTCACATGTTGTTGTGACCCAAGTTTCAGGTCCAAGGTGTAATTGCAAAAGCACATTTGCCAGTAGTCACAAAAATGCATTTAACACAACTGCCGATGTTGATTAAAATGACTATGAGGAACTTTCAGTTTTTGTTGATTCTAGTGGCCCCTTTGGACAAAAGCGGTAGTAACACATGCGCCTACTGTTGTAAAGATCTTTCCTAGTGCATGCCAGGCAGCCAAAACCCAGCATAACACTGGCAACAAGTGCATTAGTTTGGAAGCGAGTGAAAGAGAGACGGAAGGATGGATGGAGATGGGGTAATGTATTTATATGTGACTGAGAAATAAGTTATAAGCCAGTTGTATGGCAGTAATGTCCCCTAAGACCTATTACCTCTATTTTCTGTAGGCTAACGTTACTCAGCCATTTGTGTTTATGTCACATGCTAAGGTGCAAACTAACAGTCATAGGCACAGAATATTGTTACGCTATTGTCATTGCACAGAACAACAACTACAAAAAGAAATCGTTTCGTCTGAGTTTGCAGGGAATTGGACCCGATCACAAGCATTAATAGTAACTACATAAAAATAGCAGTCTTTTCACTAAAGGTCTCGTTTGCTGTTACAGGAGATTTAGAATCATCAGAGGAATCATGAAACTCAGAAATACTTAAAAATTCCTCACAGTCACTTTAAGTGATGTAACTTGGAATCCTTACTCACCAGAATTAGTGCTTGTACCTGCAATATGCATATTACTGTGCAGTGCCACAGAAACAGTCTTGCTTGAAAGTTGTTTTTTTCTTTTCTTTTTTTAAAATCACACCTCCCTTTAAATACTTCTCTGTGTAAACATAATGTCCATTCATACAGGGACTTTGAGTTTTACTCTATTTACCCACCTGTAGCAGTAATTGGGTGCTGACCACACAGTTAGCACCGTCTCATTAAAGTGCCACTTGTAGCCCTCCATAACCAGCTGGTGTGCTCGACAGATCATGTGGATGTCATTGGCAGCATTGAACTGGGCCACCACATCACTCCCAAACAAATAGCCAGCACCTCTTGGACTCACTCCCCACCCTGTGGTGTCTGAGGAAGACAAGATCAGTTATGTGAAGATCTGCTTCAGTAGTAAACTTGAAAAAATTATTGCTGTATATTCAAAGAGAATTCCACCACTACTAGCAGATCTCCATTTATCATGTTAAGTATTATGTCACTGAACAATTATTAACATCTAGGTTAACAATGTAATGTTTGGAAGGATGCATGTATACCTTCAGGATCTGACCACAGGAGGTCACACATTGGTCCATCGTGGGGCACTTCCTGTTTTCTGTCAATGGTCCGAATCTGGTCAAGTGTCTGGATAGATGGAGATAAGCCACCATGCACACAGAAGATCTAAAGGAAGAAAAGAATAATGTATCGACCTCATTAATGGAGCCTCATGTCATATGAGAAACTGAAAATTTGCTCCACCAGTCATTAGAGTGGCTGCTCCTTAACAAACCTTCAAGTCAGAGTAAAAAAATATATAACTATATTAATATTTTTACAACACTCTCAGGAACAGTAGATATCTGTATTCTTAAGGTCCTCTTTAATGCAATAAAAGTTATGGGTGCACGAGGGATTGTCAAATTAAAGAAAATACTCAACCATATCTCACCTTTCCATCAATAATAGCAGAGAGGGACAAGTAGTCGAATATCTCAGTGCAGTATCTCCAGACGGTTACTGAGCCATACTTTCGAAGGCATTCGTCGTAGAAGCCGTAAACCTGGGTGATTTGCCTGGACTCATGGTTTCCTCGAATCAAAGTTATCCTGTCTGGATAACGCACCTGAGGAGCACAGCAGAAGCAAAGAAATGAGGAATATTTTCATGAGCTCCATGCATATTCTAAAACTCACAAAGATAAAAAAATATGCTCAAGAAAATGAAATATAAAATTTTTTAAACTTGAAACACAAGCAAGTGATATTTTCTCTTTTTCAAAAGAACAACATTTTCATCTCTGTGTACCTTAAGAGCTAGTAGAAGAAGGAAAGTCTCCACACTGTAGAAGCCTCTGTCCACAAAGTCCCCCATAAAGAGATAATTTGTCTCCGGGACATCACCACCAACCTGTCATGTAAAAAGATTAACAACAAGTTGTTTAACCAGAGGGGAGTTCAACATGCTGTGGATCGCTTTTCGTTATCAGCTTCACAGAAACATTACAGCTATGCGGTCACACAAAGGTGGTTATCAACTTGGTGAATGAACCCTGTGTTTCCCAGTGACGACGTGAGTGCGTTCACAGGTTAGGAGCTGGGTTGGCAGCATATGACCAATTGCAAACATGCACAAGTCTAGTGGCAATAGAGAGGCATATTTCAAATGAGGAGCAAAGTAATATTAGACAAATGCATAACAAAGCTAAACACATAAATCAGACTACAGAAATGCAGCCGTCAGACGCAGAAAGATCCGGCTACCTTCTGCGTGATGAGAAGCTCTTCCTGGATGCTTTATCTAATATTACTGCAACATCATTAGCACACAAGAGGATATAATGATTAAACGTTTGCTTTACATTAAGCCTATTCATCCATTCAAACTTTTATTTTAAACTCAGAATCCACACAAAAGAAAGAACATTGCACTTTTTTAGGACACCCAAAGGCATTTAATTAATGTGTTGCTGAGATTGTTGTGGCGTGTAACTGTGGAGCTAACAACATCAAACACATTATGGAGCAATTAAAAGTAAATTTAAAACATAATTCAAAGTGGTAAGTAGGCTTAATTTTCATATTTTACGAGTCAAAAAAAGGAGACAGTTTAGTGCTTCATTTATTCCCTGCAGCAAACGGTTTGAGAAGCTGAAACAGATAAGTCATTCCCTCTGAGAATAATCTACAGGCCTACTATATAAATTATCAAGTAAAGTTGAAGACGTTATTGGTCTGAGAACTCGCTTTCCCTCCCCAGAGACCCTCTTGGACACTATGAGAGATACTGGCAAAATAAAAGCATACATCAGCAGCATCATGTACACCCACCTGCCCGACGACGCACGTAAATCTAACTCTTACCGCATTAACGACAAGCAACATGACAACGTGATTACCGTATTATGATGTTTGATTAGGCTACAAACAAAATGAAAGTCCAGTATACCGGTCTGGTCTGGTATTGAACTTAATATCAAAGCGGTTTGAAATTTTTTATACAGACCCAACCCTAATTACCATTAACCTTAAAATTCAGCACACTGACAAATAAAAATGTGAGGCCTTAGTGTGTAGCGAACAATGCGTAACAAGAACAGAAACTTACTCTGAACAGCTCTTTTAAGTCATAGAACTGACCATGTATATCACCACACACCTATGTGAGAAAGAGAGAGAGAGAAGCTAAAACATAAACACATTTCAAATTCACGGTCATTTCTGGCAAAGTCAATAGAATGTGTCACTTACTGTTACAGGAGAATCTACTCTCTGGACATTGCTTTCTTCTACCAGAATCTCTCTGAAAATACAAATATATAAATATGTTTATTTAATGTGAAATGTTATATCTTAACACTTTCACAAAGAAATCAAGTAATACCACTGCAACAATGTCCCCTCTTCATGCTAAACCAAACAGTGTCAGCAGGTTTGGACATAAGGAGGCACGTTGGGTGTGAAGTAAAAAAAACCTGCATCAGTATCTGAAGTGTGAATCATGATTTTTCTGAAGAACTCTCTATTTTTTTCCTCAACAAAACCATTTATTGCATTCTTAGGGCTCTTAAAACATTCATGTCCTGGACTTACACTTAAAAGTCCCTTCAAAATAAAAGAGGGAAAGAGACTTGACTAATTTTTTATGTTACAAAACATAATCAAAATGATTATCTTAAATGCTGCTGACAATAAAAAATAGAGTGTAAAGGTACAGCTTTAGAAGACAATTAAAAAACAACAACAACAACAAAAACAACAAACAAAAAGCTAATGATTTTAAAAAAGCTTAAAAAATTATAGCTAAAACCATTTATTACTTTAAAGGCATGGATCTCCTTTAGTCATTGTACCAGTTCCTCACTTCTGTGATCCGCTGGGAAGTATGCCATCTACAGGCACCAGCTTTTCATGGTGACAACATTAGTGATGAAATGAACTGACAGGCTCATACATGGTTCCACAGTAAAGCTTGATCACTTATCTGCTGTTACACAAAGTTTTGCACATCGCACTTGTAGTGCTTTTAAATACAGCGGCACTTTATTTTCATGTTTGTGTCATGTTTGATATCATTATACCCCTATTCCTAATGCAAACATCTGAAGCTGAATCAGTGACATCAGTGGGTTAATAATGTTACATTGTCACTCCATTAATTTTGTTGGTTCTTTAGCCTTTCCACTGAGTGGTAGGGTTACGTTTGGTACAGTACAATACACTTTGTAACAGTTCCCCTAGATCTGGCTTGTGTTTCCACCATCAACCGTACCCTTAATGGTGGGTAGTGCTGTGCCCTGCGCCTAATCCACTAATATACACAGTCAATATTGACAACAGCTAAGTGACCAAACAGAGGTCGTAAGCAGCTGCTCAGTGTGAGCGTAGCCGTTAGCTGCATTAGCTCTACTGTTAGCACGGTGCTATGATTAAGCTGTTGAGTCTTCGCCTTTTAAGAATGCAGCTGGGTTAATGGCTTCCCTCGTGTTCAGCTGCTGCTACCAACTTATTGTCAGCAAACACGCGCGCACATTCACTTTGTCTTTTAGTCTAACTCTCTTCAGTTTAGCAGCTAACATCTCTATACATAAGTCCTGTTTACTTCCTGCCTCTGAGACAACAGGAAGCTCCTCTTCTTCGTTGGTTTTACTGATAAACTAAAAGCCACCTTGCCATCCACTGTGTCGGCGTATTTAACGTGATATTATTTACTGCTGCGCTGTCTGAGTGATTGAACAGGATGTGCAACTCTGCAAATACAAAATCTATTTGTGGCAGACAATGTTGATATTGTGGCGGCCGCCACAAATAAATGAATGTGTGGGAGACACTGGCGTGTCTTTAAGCTGCTTCAGTCTGTCATTTTACACAGCGAGCCGGGGTCGCACATTCAAAGGAGACGTCACCGGTGTGAGGATTAGCATCAGCTTGTTCTGTTAAGATATGCCACATGCACACCAAACAGTTAAATAAGTGATTAAACTGTGCAAAACAATGGTTGTAAAACGGTCGTGTAACTAATAGTTATTTTTATCATGATTGTAAACACTTAACTTCTGTTTTACTGTGTCTGTATTGCAGAACGAGATCATGATTACCTGGCTTTGGCGCACAGTGCTTTGACTTCATTTTCCTTAATGAGCTCACAGCGTCTGAGCTGCTCTATCTGACGGTCCAGGTCACTGATGTCCCCCATTGTAACACACATAGGGAGAGCTGCTCACACACAACTGTCACACACGCTTTTAACTACGCTGGGCCACTGAAGCAACAGGCTCCTTCTCCCCCAGGCGATGGAACGGACAATCACAACAGACCTCCTTCCTGGGACATACGCCGGGCTCTTCAACACTCGTATGTCCGACTCTTGCTTATAGGATGGGCAGAATAAATAGCTGTGAAGTAAAAACACAATGAAGCAATTTAAACACAACAGACAACAACGAAACAACGCCACAACATTCACGGGAAATGTGTATGTAAGATACAGTGCGGCTGACAACCTGGGCCCGAGCTTCCTCAAGTGAATTCCTTACTAAACATCTGTAACAATTCAACGTTTATCTCAACAATAGAAAACGATTTGTTTATATTGTTAGTTTATTAACACAGATTACCAACGTAAATGAACGAAAGATTTTAAAACTATTCAACATACGGCCTCTGGGCGTAGCTAATAAGTAAGCTAACCATTAGCACGTTAGCCTACGTCACTACCAACGACGTCTGCGAAACACCCATTCTTAGATAACATTATAACTTTGCCTTCCATTTTGTTTGTGAAATTGTCTTTAAGGTTCACTCTAATGTCTACAAGCTGCTATCACACACATATATCTATGTATGTGCTGATGAAATGATGAACATATTTAGTTTACTGCCGAAGTGGTGTATGTTTCAGTGGCTAACAACGGCAGTCGGGGCACCAACAATGGTTAGCGCATCTCGGCTAATTCGTGCGCGAGCTAACTAATGCTAGCAAGATGCTATCAAACGATTCAAACAACACCGCAAATTCGCCGAAACATGAGCAACAGTGAAAACCGTTGGGTGAGCGATCGGACAACTTGAAAAACACACACCAATATGTTTAATTCCGTGGACTGTGTTCTTTCGCCGTCCACCTGCTCCCCTCCTTCCCCCGGTATCGTTCCTGCCGGTTCACTCCTGCTGTGCTCATGAACGCGAGTTGATTGTAACTTCCGGTGTAAGGAACGCGCAATGCTTCTTCTTCTTCTCTAATATTACTGGCAGATCGCAACCAACGTGTAGGTGCATGCCGTCACCTACTGTACCGGAGTTGTAATCTCAGGGCGTCACATACATAATGGTTACATTCTAAAAAATATATCCAATAATAATGACGAATAATGACGAAAAAATCATATCTCACAATTTAGATCAGTATCTTTCAGGAAAACAAAGTGAGCCTTGTAACATTCCTTCATTTTGTCACTCATCCTAAATCCCCTCCTAACACAATTTTCTCCCCATTAGTTCAAATCCTGTCTCCATAACTTAGGACAAATATTTCCTCTGATAATATAACGTGTTAGACATTTTAAACAACATTCACATTTATCTGATTTTAATCCTGTATGTCCAAATCTTAATCTTGAAATCATCACCTACTCTCTTCTGCACGCCTCCCTTTGAATGCCTCCACATTAAAGGAAAACTGCACTTTTAGGGGGGAATGTAGCCATTTCAACCAAAATCAAGATGTAAGACAAGAACATAGAAGCATTTCCCTTCTCTGTGTGTTTAGACGGTCGTTAGATACTTGCCCCACGCGAGCAGTTTTGCTCATTCAGTGACAGTGACAGGGAGACGTCCTTACTGCTAATCTGTTAATGGCCTTCCACTTGCTTTGCTGAGCTTATTACCAGTTCCATAAATGTCTGATCTTTTCTCAACATGCCAGGTTGATCATCCATGTTACATTCAGGGAAATCCATCTTAAACTGCTGCTGACAAAGTTTGTCCAAGTTCACAACTGACACCCAGTTCTCTGATAACTCTGGCTGCTCACAATCCATTGCATCTTCACTGTCTCTTTTCAGTGGCCCATTCACAGTCCAACCCTGCATTGTCTTGATTGCATGAGGTGACTTGCAATAGTTCAAAGGCCTTAAAAACATTTGCCCCTAACCCCAGTTCCAGGGCTGGCCCAAGCTTTTATGGCAAAATTTGATTTGGGGACCCCCCGACCACCACAGATACTACTGACTATTGTCTATAAGTCATCTACACACCTAAATTAATTAATCTATTTAGCTGTTACACTTGTTAAACAGTGAGTACCTGTTATTTCAGCCAGATTTTCATCCATAGGGGGACTCTGATTAAGGAGTGGACGTAGAAGCTGATAATACTTTAGCAAACTTGGACAGCAGGCAATCTCTCAATCACTATTTGGCAAAGGCAGCATTTTCCCCTAATTCTAAACAGTTGTAGCTGTGTTGCTTTCATCACACCAACATCAGCCTGGCATGTTTTTACCTTTCTATGGTTTTCAATCTTAAATGGTAGCAAATTCAGTTACAAGAGTGGTCTGGTGTTGATTTTTACTTTAATATTCAAAGTGATATTGTACAAAGTGGCATACTGAACCTTGTGTATGTTTTTTGCATGAAAACATATCATTAACATAACATAATTAATATATGTGGAAGAATGACCATTCCCATTCTAATTCCCTTGTTAATATGCTTATTTGGACTAACGTATGTGTCAGAAAAGGTCTCTCCCTTCCTCCCTCCCCACTGAGTGCCACTGGGCTGGAAGCAATCAATCAATTCCACCTTGATTATGGGGTGGCACTGTGCAAAGCTATATCTAGGGGAGTGTCACCCTCATTAAATGTGCATTCTCCTATCTTGTACTGGAGCCTGGTTTCCATGTCAGTGGCATGGTCAGTGGTTTGGCATGGCTGGCATGTCTGTGCTCAGAGTGGCTGTTTCTGATGCCATGTGTGTCAAGATGTGTCTTTCCCCAGTGTTTGTAAGCTAGGCTCCCTGACAATTTGGCTGTTGCTGCACGTTTGTGATGTGTTCATGGCGTTACATCTGCATGCACTCTCTTTGTTTTACAGAAGAGCTGGCCTGTCGGCTGACATGGTCAGGATGGCTGTTTCAGACACCATGCGCATCGAATTTTGTTTGCCTAGTGATTGTAAGGTAGGCCCTCAGACAGTTCAGCTGCCAGTGCATATTTATGGTGTGTCATTGGTGTTGTGCTTGTATGCATTCCCTTGTTTTGCAGCAGAGCTGGCCTGTCTGCCAACTGAAGATTTGACGTGGGATTGTGTGGCACCCAAGACTGTGTGTGATGATCCATGTTTAATGAATGTTGCTTTGCTGAGGTAGGCCTGCTCATTTTCTATTTGGCGAAACTGCACCTCTACTTGCTGGTATGTGTGTGTGGATTGACAGTTCTTCTAAATTTCAGTTTAACTTCCATTTGGTAAATTTAGTCTTTCTGTGCACTTGAAGGCCACCTGAAGGGGGGGGGGGGGTCATTCCTTAAACCAGGGCCACTCTCTGGCATCTTTTGCTGTTTTGTCTCTACTTTCTACCATCACCGTTTGTCCTCACCGAGCTTTGTCTCTTTGACTTCACTATTGCTGCTACATCGTCACATGGACTGAGCCTCTGTGTGCCCACTGACTGACATCCTTCTCATTCGTGACTGTTTCAACGCTGCGTCTGGTACAGCCTGACCCCAGCCTGAATTAAAGTAGCACATATAGGGATTTAAATGGTGCATCCAGAGAACGGCACCACACAATAAGCTTTCCATTAATGATTGATTATGTCTAACATTTAGTTATTCATTGTTATTGGTTGTAAATTTTATTTGCTTTTGTTGTTTTCTTTTCATTTGTTCGTTTTGGTTTATTGAATTAAATGTGCTTGTGAGGTGCCATTTTTGGCACGGTTAACCCCAATGGTGACATTACTGGCCCAGTAAAGTGTTTTTGGGGTGGCCTTGACCAGCAGTTAGGTGCCTTCAACCCCAGTGTCGGGTCATGGACGATCTTCTCATGAGGGCTTATAATACTGGAGCACATGCTGACCTTATCAGCAATTCCTTGGCTCACCTCATGTTCGCTTCGTCCATCAGCCTTCATGATGCATTATTGCAGGCTTTTGCCCTCATGTCTAGGAAACTCAGGCGGATGATGTCCTTTTTGGATCAGACCTGATGCCAGGTATGGCTTGTGCAGTCACCCCAATGGAGGTGTGTATGTAGGAGGACCCTCCGTAGCATTCCGGTGGAACAAGGGGAGCTGTTCGGTTCAGTTGTGATGGAGGCAACTGTGCAAGCTCGTCAGATCAGGCTGCAGTTTTCGAGTCCCAACAGAAGCGTACCTCCCACCAGTAGGCCTAGGGGCCCCTCAACTGCCCCCCTAGCTTACCCAACACCACTGGCTCATTCCAATGGCTTTTGTGATCCTCGGCATATGGTGTAACAGCCAGTTGAGGGAGTCAGGGACTTTCATTACGCTGCCTGCTTGCTCCTCCAGGCAGCACTGAGCCCCAGATCCTGTCCGTCGCCCTTCAGGGCCCCAAGGGGTCGGGGGACCAGAAGAAATTGAGGCCTTGGGGCCAGTGTTGGTTACATTTCCCACCATCAGCTCAGATATTGGACTGCTCAAGCTTTGGAGCCCTGGGTGGTTGTTTGTGGTACAACGGATCACAGCTGATCTGTGATCCGTATGGAATCACCCCCCACAGTTAGACATGCATGTGAACCATGGATTGGCTGTGTTCTAGTCTGAAATGCAATGATTAGTTGATCCAGAAAAAAACCAAAACAACAACAACAACAACAACAACAACAAAACGGTTATGTGGTCATGCGAACAGGGCATGTTTAATCAAAAAAGGAAAACGAAACAAGTGCAGCATGGCAAGCAGAGGACTATGGTAATATATCAAGAATGGCCTCTTATATGAAGATACATCACCGATTGTCAAGTGACTGGAGCGGAAAAAAAAAGTATGCTCAGTAACAAAATCTCCCTTCTGCATTTAATCAGCCCTTTCCTGCAGGATCAGATAGGGCTAAAGCTATTACCAAAGCTACTGTGATGTTTGTGGTATAAGACGTGAGGCCTCCATACTCCATCTTGGAGAACAAAGGGTTTAAAAATATGGTGAAAATGCTTGATCCCCTTGCACACCCACTTCAGGACGAAGATTGTGCCAGAACTTTGTGATCAAGAAAAGAAAAAAAATGGTCGAGGTATTATCCAAGACATACTCTGCTGCCTTCACTACATCACAGCTGAGTCACTCAGCCTGAGTGGAGATAAGACGTTTAGTGCTGCAGACATGCCACCTCTACATGCCAGTACAAACTTGGCGCATGTACTGACAGGAATCGATATATTATAAATAAATAAATAAATAAATAAGTATATATATATATATATATATATATATATATATGTATTTCCTGCTATGCTATTTTTACCTTTTTTATTTGCTGAATGCTCCAATCCGATCAAAAACTGTGAAATGATCCGAACCGTGAATTTTGTGATCCATCACACCCCTAGTGGTTGCCACCTTAACCCACTTGTACAAGCTCTAGTTCCCACATGGTCCCCTACCTCTGGCTGGGTCAAAATGACCATCATCAGTGACCTGGCAAAAGCCCTAGCACTGGACCAGGAGTTATCCGCCTTCCTGGCCAAGAATGCTATCTAGTTTGTAGATCCTCTGTTGCAACCCATGGGCTTCTATTCAACATACGTTCTTGTTACCCCCCCCCCCCCCCCAAAAAAAAAAAAAAGGTTTCTGTCCAGTTTTGAACTTGAGGGGACTGAACAGATACATGAAAGTGTTGCCATTCCATATGATAACCACGGGGGATGTTTTGTGAATGGTCACCCAGGGAGAATCGCTTATGTTCATAGACTTGAAGGACGCCAACTTTCATGTCCCCCATGCATATCAACACCGACAGTTTCTATGTTTTGCCTTTCAAGGCCAAAACTGGCAGGTCAGGGTGCTCCCGTCTGGGCTCTCCCTCTCTCCGAAAGTGTTCACCAGGTGCATGATGGCAGCCCTTTGTGCCTCTGCAGTCTCAGGCATGAAGGTTTTGCCATACTTGGACGACTGGCTGATCTGTGCACCACTGCATGCTGAGGTGGTCCAGGACACAGCTTGTCTTATCTCCCACGTAGCCCAGCTGAGCCTCATGGTAAACCTGGAGAAAAGTTGCCTGAATCCCTGTCAGACCATGACCTTCAATGGTGTGGCCTTTGACACGACAACCATGAGGGCTCATCCATCCCCTCACCGTGTGGATGACATTCTGCATCTCCTTCTCCACTTCCAAAAGGCAAGCTATTGCCCTACATCAAATTCATGCATCTCTTAGGCAAGTTAATATCAGTCTCTGTTGTTGTGCTGTTATTCTTGCTGTCACTTTGCCCCCTTCAAAGGTGGTTAACCAGCTTCCACTTGAAAGCCAAGTGGCACAAAAACCAGAAGCTCAAGGTGTCACAGCAGTGCCTCCTTGCCCTGGCTCCATGGAGGGACAGGGCTTACATGTCCATGGGCATCCATATGGGCTCTGTCCCATCCTGATGAGAGGTTGTCACCACAGAGTAGGCAGAGCAGGACAGCTCGAGGACAGTGGTCAGTGCAAGATTGCGCAGAACATATAAAAGTGCTAGAGCTACAAGTGGTGCACCTAGCTCTCCAGCACTTCATGCTGTACCAGAGCAAGGCATGTGCTTATACGACCAGACAATACCGCGACCATCTTCCACATCAACCACCAGGGCAGCACCAAGGCTGCTGCAGGTGTCCCAGAAACCTCCTGATGTGGGCAGCCCTGCATCTGACCAGCCTGGGGGCAATGTATCTGCCAGGAGATCAGAATCAGCCTACAGACTTCCTCTCCTGTCACAAGCCTCCACCGGCGAAGTGGCACCTCTACCCAGAGGTGGTGCACACAATTTGGGGCCTCTTTGGCCAAGCAGAGGTGGATCTGTTTGCCTGAGTCAACCCACTGCCCCCTTTGGTTCTCCTTGACTGAGATGACCAAGTCTCTGGGCCAAGATGCACTGGCTCACCCTTGGTGAGAGGCTCTTCTGTATGCCTTTCCACTGCTTCTTGTGACTTTGCTAGCACTGCCGAAAGTTCTTCAGGATGGTCACAAGATGTTACTGGTGGCCCCCTTCTGGCCAGCAAGGACATGGTTTTCTCTGCTGCACAGACTTTGTCGCGGAGCCTCCCAGCATGCCGTGGTGCCTCCCAAACAGGAAAGACCAAGCGTCCAACTGGGAGGTCGGATCTAGCATCCCAATGTCTCCAAATGTTGATTTGGCCACTGGAAGGCCCAAACCACTATTGAACAGCTACAGGGACCCCAGCAGACAGACCATCATGAATGCCAGAGCACCATCCACCCGTCTGCTGTAAAACAGGTAGAAGCTATTCCACAGGTGGAAGCCCACTGGTGCACAAGCCAGAGTGAGGACCCAGTGTGTTGCTCTGTGCTTACTATCCTGGAGTTCCTGCAGTCCCTCTTGAATGACAGCCAGTCTCCTTCTACCCTGAGAGTATGTGGTGGCAATATCATGTTGACATGTGAGAGTCAACATGATATTAACTGTTGTAATAATAATAATAATTGCCAACCCTGCCCATTTTCTTGGGAGACTTGTGTTTTTCACTTCTTTCTCCTGGTGTCCACCCAGTTTCTCATTTCTCCTGATTTATTATGATGTCACCAAACCTGTTTTTAACAAGGTACCAGTACAGCATGTATAAGCCTTTTTATAAGCCCCTTTGGACAAAAGTGGTACTGACACAAGCACCTACTGTTGTAAAGATCTTTGGTAGTGTTGCCAGGCAGCCAGAACTCGGCGTACATCAGTAACACTGGCAATAAATAAATACATATATTATATATATATATATACTTCCATAGTTATGAGTGGTAATGAATCTATAATGTATAACTGTTATTTATTGTAGAGATTCTGCACATTTATACTGAAGGGGCAGATTAATCTGTGTTATATTATAATTGTTATTGTCTTGTTACATTCCAGCGTAATGAACACATGACTTTGCTGATGTAAGTCATTCAGTGCTTTAAGCACCACTGTCTGGTGGTCATTTGGTATTTATAGAACTGTAGTCACATTTGTAACTTTTGTTTTATGCATTTTGATAAAGAATAAGAGCAACACAACCCGTACGCTGTAGCAAAGTAATAACAATGACATTTCAACCAACCTTACATTACACAACATAACCAAACTGATTTTTGGAGCAAAAGAACAGAACTTCAGTGAAACACAAATAGAAAAGCGGTGACACTGGCGACAGACATATGTCTCTATAGTTTTTATTATGACCTCAATTCACAAATTTACAAAACACAAAGTACAGGGGTATTGTCTTTTAAAATATCCTATATTTTATGATTTCATATGAATGTAAAAATTATTTGCATTTTCATAAAATACAGAAGGAATCATAAAATTTCATCTGCAGGAGTTCTTTTCTGAATGTGATTTTTTTTTTTTGGACATAGCATAGTTATAGAAGAAAGCTTTGTTACTAAAACTTCTATGTGTTTAGCCAAAAAAAAAAAAAAGAAAACAAAATAAAGCTATGATGGATTTCCTTTTTTCAACAGTCATTATTTCATGGCTGGGCTCTTCAGCTGTATGTCAGTTAGGAAACAACATTAAAACATTATCATGGCAGAATAATAAATAACTACAACCATCAGTGCAAATTAAGAAAAACTCTGACATTACTAGTTATTTATATCAGTGATGTCCTTTCTGACAATTATTGAGCAATGTTTGGTTTTAAATTTCACTAAAAACTTTAATGTAATGCCTGCATTAAAAAAAATTAATGAAGTTTGATGTTTAGTCAGTTCAGTTCTTGCTGTCCACTAACAGGAAGCTCTTCAAACTATATGACCAGACAAGGATATTTTAGGTATTATTTTTGAAGATTAAGATGCTTTGCTCGCTTGTCATTCAGAAACATTTTAGTCCAGTAAACTCTGCTAAATAAACTGTAAATAAAGTTATAAAAATACTATTTTACATGTTTTGTTTCAGTGGGATGTTTGTTGTACAATTGCATTCCTTTAATTTGCTGAAATACAGCTACTGTAAAAGTAAATTGAAAATTTTTTGCCATGCTTTCGCTGCTTCACAAAAACAGACCCACGGGATGGCTTTTCTTCTGAAGCAGCTACTGCTGAAAACCCACTGTGTTGTGGGATCACAAGCACTTTTCATGGTTGCTCCCAGCATGGCATGGAATGTGTATCCCAAAAAGCAGTTCATCTATGGATGTCGGTGAAAAGGATAAGTTAAAGCTGCAGTTGGTAACATTTGCTAACAAGCTAACAAGCTAATGTTAGCTGTAGCATGAGACTCGTTGGGAAGCACTTCTGCACCCTCCCCTCCCTGTTTTTGCTCTGGCTTGTGTTTTATTTCGTTTGTTGTCACTCTTTTTTTAAAAGTCCTGTTTGAACTGAGACAAAACGGTTGCAGGGAAAGTTGCAGCAGAGTGAACTGGTCCAACTCAGCTTGAGCTGATGTTGTCGCTGGCAGACACTCTGGTGTTGGCAGAGGTGAGTCAGAGCGCAAGGCACGAACAGCTTATCAGCTTGTGCCGACGTTACCTGTTGCCAAGAAGCGCAGCGTAGACCAGCCAATCAGGACAGAAAGTACAGAGAGCATCACTGATTGGGCAAAAAGAACAGGAGCGATAGGATTTTTACCAATCTTAAAAACAGAGGCATGATGGGACAACACAAAGATCTTGGACACTCACAGACCACGCCACTTACTAATAGCTGTCTACGGATATTATGACATTTTTTCCAAATTAGAACACCATAAAGTCACTGCTTACCCAAAAATTACCGACTGCCACTGGTGGTGAATCCACACTGAATATGTGAAGTCAGTGTTTAATGTAGGAGTACTGAATACTTTTGTCAGATGGTCTTCAACTAATTTAGTATTTAAAAAACAAACAAACAAAAAAACACCTCACAATGTAACGCACCCTCTCAGAGCAGGCCCAAGGCATAAGTGATTTAAGCACCTGCTCGGGGCCCCTATGACCAGCAGGGGACCCCCAAGAGCTTCTGATTTTTTATTAATCTTTTGTTTTTTTAAATTGTGTCAATGATATGTTTTCATGCAAAAGACCAGTAATGTAAGCAACTCCGCTACAACTGTGCAGAATTAGGGGAAGCTGCTGACTTTGCCCAATAGTAATTGAGGTTGCCTCCAAGTTCGCAAAAGTATTATTAGCTTCCATGTCCATTCCTCAATCAGAGTCCCCCTGTGAATGAAAATCTATAACAACAGTAGATTAACAAGTGTATTTGTAATAACAGCTAATAAAATAGATTAATTGATTTAGGTGTAGAAATGACCCACACACAATAGTCAGTAGTATCTGTGGAGGTGGGGGGCCTCCAAATCAAAGTTTGCATAGGGCCCCATAGAGGCTTGGGCCGGGCCTGCACCCACTTCTCTCCTATTTATCCTGCTGGTCAGTGTGTGGGCTGGGTCACAGGGAACAGAAGTATCTGTGTGTGGGGAAGGCAGCGACTCCAGCCAGAGCTATCCCCAGACTGTCTCCTACAGTAGCAGCAGCCATGGCAAACTCCCTGTGTCTGTCTTCTGTCTGCAGAGGAAAAGACATAAAAATGAACACATTTAATGAAGATTAAAAAACACAAAACACATACACATCAGGCACCAGGGTGACATGGCTATCTACTACAATCATTTCTGTGTGTTTGCACACAAACACAGAAATGATTTTGTCTGAATCCCATCATCATCCATACAGAATTCTTCGTCTATATGCCAGATACAAGCATACTCAGTGAAAAAGAGTGAACTTGAAGAATCAAACCCTACTTCTAGCTGTGAAGAAACAGTGCTAACCACTTATCCACCAGTACATACAGCAGAAAATTAAAGAACTGTCAGATAATGGAAGTCTCAACTAGGGAAAGTCAGTCACTTACTAATAATATTTTACCAAAAAACATCAGAAGCCTAGTTTACACTGATGCGTCTTAAATCAAAGACGCACCAGTGCTGCTACATTTTAGCCTTGTATCCTCACTAACCCGGCGTCTTAGTGGCTCAAAGACGGAGCAGTTCAAAGATGACAGGCCCCCCGTTTTATTTGGAATTCTCCGTCTTGGCGTCTCATTGTGGACTGGCACAAATGAAGGGGTTTGGAGCCTCTGACATGGACACACTTTGTGATTGGTCGCGACGCAGTCATCTGACTATTTTACCTAAGAAAACAAACCTGTATGTATCATGAATGTGTCTGTGAGCGTCGAACTACCTGGCGTTATTTCAACATGGATAACAAATTACAGGCGTTTCTGACCCCGTTGTCTCTGCTAGCAGCTGTTATGCAGTTAAATTCTGCATTTTATCATCAGGCTATTACTGCTTACAGGCGCAGGAGAAAAGATGTTATTCAGCGAACTGCGACAATTCCCTAATCAGTGGCGCTATCAGCCCTACATTAACTGAGACAACTTTATCAAGTTGAGTTGTGGTTTCACAGGAATGGTGAGAAAACATCGGTCCAGATCGGCCCTGATCGGCATGAACGAAAAACTGCGTCTGAATGTGGAGGGAACGACAATAATGCAGGTCCTCGTGGATGTTGTCACAAAGATGACCTGCACATTGTACTAACATTACTTAATGTCACTTAATTAACGAGGGAAGACTCCAGAAAGCCACCATGGGTGAGTTATGTCACAATGACTGACTGCAAACACATTAAAGTAAAACAACTGCTTGCTATTTTAACAGACTAGATAACAGAAAGAGGAAACGTTCTTTGAATGAACAGGTGCTGTGTGACGTTGAGTGGTCATGTGATATGTGTGTGATTTGGCATGAGAGTGGAGCTGCTACGGAGCTTACACTGCACATGTAGCCAGAGATTAAATACCCTCTGCAGAGGTTTCTTTCTTGTGGCTCAAAGGAAGAGACTATGCCCTTAGATTAGGTTTCTATTATGAAACACAAACAGAAAGTATTGAGTTTCATTGGAAGTAGGTTGAAAAGGATAATTTTGAAGAAATTTGGAAGAATTACTGAAATGAAAAGTGAATCAAAAGTATTTCTGTTAGGAGCCTGAGAGCAGCAGTGATAAGGGACTTGAACTGAACAAATCAGTGCTGTTGAAATGTACATGATACTGATTGTATAATGACAACAGGTTAACATTAAGGTAGTGTGTTTGCACTGACAGCAAACAACCTCTTTGAATTATTATAATAACACATGGATACCCAATCTATAACTACTGACCAAAAGTTGAACTGACCTCCTTGCTGATGAAGTAGAAGGTGTTGACATAAGCAGCCCCACCCAGCAGACCCTCATAGAGGACAATACTAAACACCAGCCAGGCACTGGGCAGGAACAGGTAACACACTCCAAACAGGAGCAGCACTGAATTCACCACCTGTGCAGGAAAAGGAGGAGGAGACTGACACGTTGATGCACAATACAAACTAAGTGCATAACAGAAATCTGACATCCTAACAAATGCACCTTTTTAAATAATCTGCAGTAATCAAGATTTATAGCTAGTAATCGTACTACTAATGTGGCTAGTTTATGTGTATTCATACTGCTGTCTTTGGGTATTCATTTATTCATTCACGCCCAGTTAAAACAATAAAAACACAAAATAATTGATGCGAAAACAAACCAACAACAGTTACAATCAAAAGCAAAGTATATTGTTATCATGGTTTTAAATAGAGCCAAAGAAAATAATTGTACAAGGTTTTGATATGTGTTTGTTAGTGTTGGTGCCACAACTAAACAGGTTTGGCTATGGGGAGTAATTAATAATTAATTCAGTAAAAGGATTTAATTTACATTATTTCCGCCTCGAAAAACCACCCGTAAAAGGGGAAATTATAGCTAATTTATTAATTCAGTCTCATAAAGTTTGCTGACTATCAGTTTGGAACCATAATTAATAATAAATTTATTGACAATAACCAAAGTTACCCAAACAATTTTCAGTAAAGGTTGAAGGGTGGAAGTTCTACAGAGCAGAGGCTGGGAACTCACTCTTGTACAATATTTCAGACCAGCATATCATATCATCATCATCATCATATTGGATCATTTCATATTCAAAACCATTTATTTAGCAAATCAAACATTTAAACACAAAATGTCTGACCTAATGAAGTCTTATATACAGGTAGGTAAGAAATCAGAAATCAAATCTTAGACATTTATAAAGAGGACCTAAAGAAAGGAAGTATGAATTTCTAAAGCAATCATGAGGTAGGTTCCAAAACAACAAAATTATTAGCAAGAAAAATAAGGAAAAAACAGATTTCACAATCAATATATAAAATACTAGATCCCAATACAGGAAAAATATACAACAATTTTAGATGAAATTCATACTGCATTTCAAACATACAAACATTCTTAGATCTTAAAACTGCCGTCAATTGAGAGAATGAGTGAATAACTTCACAGATCATGAGATAAGACTTGGAGACAGCATTGAATAAATTCAAAACTAATGAGACACCAGGAATTATTGGCCTACTAGCCAAGTGGTATAAGATCTTTAAAGAAGACTTGTCCCAGGTACTCTCAAATGAATTAAAATAGATACATAAGAAAATGCCAATCTCTCCAGAAGCATTCAGGTTTGGTTACTGTTCTTTGATTTCAGGGTGGTGCCCCATTTTAATCAATTCCTATTAATAAGCTTTTGATATTTAAGCTGTTACTGGTATCAATAACCATCTGTAATAGTTATTTTCAAATCTATGACCATCAATTACCAACAAAACTTTTTACTACTTCCTTTACTATTTACGTTTGCTTTGAAACATTTTCGCTTTTTCTGGTGCCAGCAGGTCCATAGCAACAGAACACGCCTTCACAAACTTTTTTTTCTAAATAGGAATTCATTTTCTTGGCTATTAGCTCACTCACCACTAAAACTTTCTTGTGCACAATACTGTCTCTTTAAGAACGCAAAAGCTGCTTGTTGGGGATCCAAACTTTGCCAAAAGTCATGAACTCGATCAAAGCACATTTGTCTATCAACAAAGAGCATCCCTAATGTGCGGGAACCAGCTTATGTAACTCCTCTGCATAAAGGTGGTCCCACAAATGACACGAATAACTGTCGGCCAATTTTAAAACTGCCCTGCTTAGCGAAGGTCCTACAACATCTGATAAGTTATCAAGTAAGATCATTTTTATCTGACTAGACATTCTGAATATCTTTCAGTCTGGTTTTAGACCTGGGCATAGCACTGTGTCAGCAGCCTCTAAGGCTGTGAATGATATTGCTCACGCCCTGGATAATAAGCAAGACTGCAGATAATAAGCAAGACTGCAGATAATAAGCAAGACTGTGCCCTTTTTACTGATCTCTCAAAGGCCTTTGATACAGTTGACCTTGCTATACTGTTCGAGCATCTCACTAATAATGGGTTCAATAACAAGTCCTGGAAGTGGGTTGAGAATTATTTATCTGGCAGATAAATTATCTTCTTTTTACTATACTTATTGATGATTTTAATACTGGTGTTAGAAACAGCTCGATTCATCTCTTTGCAGTTGCCCCCTCTGTTGATCTAGCTCTTTAGAACTTAGAGTAAGATTTCTGTGTTATCTAAAGAGCTTTTTTCAATCTTAAATTGATTTTAAACCCAGACAAAACAAAGTGTATGATTTTAACAAGAACATCTGTCTAGTGTTTTAACTGAAAGAACCACCACCACTGTTGATAGGACCCTTATCAAAAGAGTTTCCTGGGTGGTTGACAAGCCGTCTTTTAAATCACACATGGCAAAACTATCAAAGAAATTGAAGCCAAAATTGGCATCCTTTTTACAGAAATAAATTTTGCCTCACTCAAACCTGTAGAAAACATATTGTTATACAGTTTTAGGTTATGGGGATATCATTTATATGCGTGCTACTCCCTCCACATTAAATCCACTTAATGCAGTTTATCATTGCGCACTTAGATTTATATCTGGTGATGGATTCAGTACCCACCATTGCCACCTTTATCATAATGTAGGTTTTAAAAAATAACCTGTGTATTTAACAAGCTTGCTAAATTACAACTTGTGTAATTATAGCCCTTGTACAAAAGATTCTTTGGTCCTAAATTTTCCATATGTTAGGACAGAAGTAGGCAAAATTGCATTTAAATAATATGTTTAGGTTTAATGAAGTTAAATGAACACTGGCACAGGATCAATCAATCAACAATCCTCTACACCAGTGGTTCCCAACCTTTTCTTCTTGTGTACCCCCTGAGCCTTTTTGTCACACCACGAGTACTCCTTCACTCCTACTTGTTGATGAATCTCCAAAAGTGGTCAGTGGTAACACAACTGATTATTGAATGAAAATCATTTTAATGTCTCTCTTTAATTGGTACAGAGACATTTTACACTGTGTATTGCATTTTAGTAATTCTCCTGCATTTTTGTTCTTTTAAACTCAAATTCAAAATAAAAATAAATAACAAAATAAATAATAATCCGCCTGCCTCCGACACATCTTCATAACGAACAAAGGCCAGGAGCTGAGCCTCTCGCTGGGACGCAGTGTTGTTGACAGGGAAACTGTGTAGTTGTCACTGAACTGCCTGTGTTTACGTTGGGCCTCTTTCTTCCGTTTGTCAGCGGGCTCCCCTGAACTCTCTCCTGAGTCCAGAGCGACAGTAAGTGGACTTTGAGCCATTTATGCACGTTTGCTTGCAGCTATTTTTGGCTGTTTTGTTGTTTTGGCGTCGCCTTGACATGTGTCTTCACAGAGTGCCACGGTTTATGGTCTGCCGGGGAGGAACTAGTTTTGGCGCGCACGTACCATTTTAGTAATGCGCTAATGAAATGACTGAGGATATTTTGTTATCATCGTGGAAATAAATTAGTCAATGCTTCCACGTACCCCCTGCATTGTACTCGTGTACTGGTTGGGAATCACTCCTCTACACCAGCTCACACATACAGTACTATCTAAATTTTAAAATAAAGTCATCCTATTTTTTTCCTCATCTTTTTTTTTTTTTTTAAACAATAACAAAAATACTCAACATTAACATACCCACAGTACACACTCTCACACACACACACACACACACACACACACACACACACATTCTAAAATACTATCTCATTTACAATCCAGCCCTACATTTTAAAAACATTTTCTTTTTCAACCAAAATGCATCCAGTCTGTTTTTAAAAATATTAACAGAAGGAGCCCCTACTACCTCTTCCGGGAGTTCATTCCACACTTTTATGGCCCGTTGTGTAAAAAAGTTTTTCCTCTTTTCGGAGTGACACAATGTTGGGAATAGCTTTAATGAATTTCCTCGTAGCTCATATTTATTCTTCCAAAAGCAGACGAGTGTGGGGTCAGCTGTGGGGCCGTGTATTTTGTGGACCAGCTTATAAACCTCAATCATGTCTCCTCTATATCTCCTGTATACTTGGGCTGGAAGTTTTAAGGATCTTAGTCTCTCTTCGTATGACTTCTCTTTTAGACCTGGAATTAATTTTGTGCTCTTCTCTGAACCCTCTTAATTTCTTTTATATATTTGATATTATAAGGACACCAGACAGAGCTTGCAAACTTAAAGTAGCACTATCACAAATACAGCAGTAATAGCAATAAAAAAAACTGAAATATGCAATAAATAGGTCGAGGGG
>JAPQLA010000009.1:21579543-21590976 GCA_029822935.1 Naso vlamingii
TGCATGGGCTTGGGAAGGGTTGGGCTGAATTTTTAGGGCTTGGTCTAAGCTCTGCTGCATTCTAATTAATCCGTTAACTGTGTCGGTACTTGAAATAAATGTTTAGGGGGATTCGTGTTCTGTTGTGTGACGTTTTCTAGAAAAATATTTATGGCTGTCACCTCAGCGTGTGTCCTGTGTATGAGAGAGTTGGGAGAGGTGAAAAAGAAAGTTAACTTCTGTGACAGTGCTGAGCTTTGTACAGGCTCATCTTACCTTAACGTTACCAAGTGAGTTAGTTTTATGCTTAGTTAATGCTTCTCTAACCATTTTAACTGACTAGCTTAACGATGGCCGCACTGGTGCGACCCAGGAAAGTTTTTTTTACTCACACTCACTTGGTCGCACCCTGGAGCCCTGCCTCCATTTAATCACTTACTAATCAGGTGCTTGCTGTTACCATATAAAACAAACTCATGACAGAAACCACTCTGGACTTGGCCAACCCATTCCATGCACGACAATCTCGTCTTCTCATCCCAGAAAATCCCCCCACGACTCAGAATCACTGATAAAAAAAAAACTTCCTGACTACTCAACTAAAACTTATTCCCGACATCGTCCAAACCATCACATTCCACAGAGTTCACCACCTTCGAAAACAATCAGACAACAGACCCAGACCCATCATCATAACCAAATTCAAACAATTTTACAATATCCATCTAATGTCTTTATCTTTCTAAAAATTTGTTTAAATGGGGAAATCTGTTGAAATCATGAATACGATGCAGTGTTGGACACAGACTTTTTAGACTGTCAGAACAATTTCCACAGCGCCATGTAACAAAACCGACAGGCTGGTTCAGCGACAAACCGATGTTTATTACCAGGAAACAAACAACTCGGTGTATTGCATTTAATGCCAAGTTTACAAAAAGGATTGAATTATTCAGAATTTGCCATGATCATTTCATTGTCTTTTAAGTTTGTCCACCCTCAAATTGCATAATTATTGAAGGGAGATGGGGAATTTATTTAAAACAGACAGTGTGTTCACAGACAGCTAGTTTTGCATGGACTTACGTTGGCCTGGCAGTCCTTGTTATACACATTGCTAAAAGAATGTGGACACAATGGTATGTTGAGGGCCCTTTGGATGCTTTCACACCTGTTCTTACTCACTTGTAATGAGATCACCCAAGACTGGAAGTTAGAACCAGGCGTGTAAAACCTCACAGTTGGTTCAGGTATAAAAGTTTTATTTCTGAGGGAACTTTTTTTCATACCTCTCTTAGCAATCATCTGCGGACAGCCTAAGTTGAGGTCAATGGCATCACAGTAGTCCTGGGCCAGTAGAGCTGCCTGAACAAACACGTCTGGATTATTGGCACAAAACTGAAACACAGAGGGAATGCATCATGACTTACTCAACATTTCATGGGAAACAACGTTAATTTAAGGTGTGAATTAGGCTTGCCGCTGAAGTCGGTGTTACCAATGTTACAGAGTGGTCGGTGGTGTAAGCCACCATCTCCACTGGTGTTCCTTTTTTTTTCAGAATAGGAATAAAACCCATTAGGTTAAATTTCTTTAAATCTTCTTCCACTTTCTATGTCTTGAATCTGATGCTGTGCATGGTGTGCCTTTGAGTGACCTGTCTGCAGCTGCGAAGTGCACAGAGGGCTGCTTCCTGTCTGCGCCCAGAACCATTTGGGCTGTTTAGTGGGCTGCAGCCCGGTGCGGAGCTTCGCGGCTACATCACTATCTGAAGTGACAGTTTTGGAATCAGTGCTGCGTCACTGCTGCCTGCAGTTGTGTTTTACGGATTTATTCCTCTGAGCTGAGCGTGCACATGACACAGAAACACAGGCTGCAGGCAGCAGGGTTATCCCCCACAGATCATAACGGGTTTGTTATCATTTTAACTTCACTGCTGCAGTAAAAGCAGTGTCCTGCTAACCAAGGAAAATATAAAAGCAATAAGTTTTACATTCACAATGTTCTTTCAAAGATCAGCTCCATGTGTGCTTAGAAAAGAGATGAGGAGGAGCAGCGCAGTGAAATGCCCACAGAGCTGGACATTTTGGTTTTGATATTTTCACCTGCTGGATAATTACACGCCACACTGGCAAAAAGCCGGCAAATACCGGCCAACATAAACCCTAAGGGGTAGATTACAAAAATCTGAGGTTCAAGATCAAAACAAGTGCCCTATAAAGCCTACTGATGATGAAAATGCTTTTTTTCTTGTAAAATGTCTGGTGTCACTGGTGTCACCAGGGGTGCCACGAGCATTTTAGTCAGTGCAGCAACCCTAGTGTGAATTCACATAACATATCACAACATGTAACATGTGTGACAAGCCTGTGACCACTGTGCCAGATAATGAACATGTTGTGGATTTTATTAGGGGCTACAATCTATTATCATTAACAATCTGTAAATGACGCTGCCTATGGGGACCCTCACCTGTGTGATGAGAGGTCTGTCCTCTTCACATATCTCATTGTAGAGGTTTTCTCTCCTGTAGTTGGCATCACGTACAAACACCTGGGCGTGCAGCATGGGAGTGTAGCAGAGATGAACGCCATGCCGGCGGCTCAGCAAACGCCAGGCCAGCTCGCTCTGGTCTACCATGGGTGCCAGCACAAAGCGTGCTTCTTTCAGGGTCGTGCGCCAGAACTCAAAGCCCTGGAGCTTGGCCATCAAATTTGACTTCACTTGTAACACAACAAACATGCACAGAATAAGAAAAGGTTCTCCATTAAAAAAATAACTCACCTAAGAAACACTTTGTGGTTCCGTTATAGCTCCTAATAGTTTCACTTGATCCCCAAATGTCCCTCAAGTTTGTTGTCAAAGTTTTTAAACTTTTCTATTAATTGTGATAAATTCCAAATTATGACCTTGGAAATTTGGAGATATCATAACGCCGTTAAAAAATCTAGCGAATGCAACAACATCCAGACTTCACAAAATACAAGCCTAAATCCAACCTGGGGATATTCTCTGGCACTCAAACAAAAGTAATTTCTTTTGGTGTTTGGTAAGGTAGACTCAGCTCATTAAAAGCCAGAATATGATATGGCCTTATACTTTTGGCCCAGCAGTGAAAAAAGTGAAGTTTTAGCTTACTGTATCTCGATGGAGGTTATATTTGTCCTGTAATGAGATGTGTGTGATCTAGAACCGGACGTGTGTTGTGGTATGCGTCTTTTGTTGTATTCTGTATTGTGTGTTATGGTTTTAGCATGCCAATCACTGAGAGCGTATTGTGTTGATTAAGTTTTAGCTACATGTAAAAGGTCCTACGGGGTTGAGTTGAAAATTAGCAATAGCTATACTCTCTGTGCAGCACGTCAGTTCTCTGTATTGCAAACTCTGTTAAACTGCATTGTTCCTATTAAATAAAAAAAAAAAAAACTAAAAAAAAACTCTATTGTTTCTGCTTTTGACTTTCAACTGTCATCCTCAGAAGAAATTACCATAAACAAACTAAAAACCTACTTTTACTGATTCAGTGCTGTACTTTGATTTAGTTAGCAAAGCTAAATTTGAGCACATGATGCATCACCGCTGCAACGTTACACAACTAACGAACCAAGCCCCTGACACGAAATAAATCACAGTTTTGTGCTTTAGAGAGCATCGGGCACTGCTCTAATCGTGTACTTACCGAACTTGTCGATCTTTTTATAGTTTCCTTTATTATTTGTAATACAACGTTGTAATATTCCTGTCGCAGCACTTCTCACTCATGTGCAACGGCGAAACATTACCGGTGGGAAACAGTTCTTTTTCATCTTCTTTTTCCGCCCGCTTCTTCTTCTTCTTCTTCTTGGTGTTTTATGGCGGTTAGCGTTACCGCCACCAACTGGCGAGTGTGGAATCATTCTCATACATTAAATTTGACTAAAGAAAGTAACAAAAAAGTAAGTACAAGTATTAAGTATTAAGTAAGTATTTAATCAGATTCGTTCTCCTACCACGTTGAAGCAAAAAAAATTATAACACTTGTTCACAGAGTGTTTTTGTAAAATACCACACACATCCAGTCTAAATCTTAATTTCTTTCAGTCTCAGTAGGCTATACGCTCCCTTCTCTCAACCTCATATCCTTTACAGTGATTTATAACGTTCTGCTGTTTCCTCTTGTTGACAAAAACAAACAACAAAAACAAATCACAAAGCAGGCCAGGTAACATCTTTTGCTTCTCATACACACCCTTTCAAGAGCAACACATCACTTGAACAATAAAGCTGAACATTATTTAGCTCACCTGTTTTTAACCACAGCAAAATAAAACAGCTGTTTGTGGCTCGCAGCTCCCTCTCTCTCCCTCTGTTTGTGAGGAGTTCATGTGGCTGCGTAAATCTGATCATTTGAGTGCAGCAGGAGTAGACATGGACTTGTGTTCATTAGTGGGAACAATTGTTTGGAAAATGGAATGTAAATTAATGAGCGAATAAACACACAACACTGACATATTTACTCTTTCTTTTTTGAAAAAAATTTCAGGAACCTCAGTGTACGGAAAAAAAAACCTAACCTACAGTATACACAAAAGTGGACAATTATTGAGAGCTCCTGTGCTCCCCATGATCATCACACACCAGTCAGAGCACTGAGATCAACAAACCAGATGCTCCTAGATGTTCCAAGGTCAAGGCAAAGTTGAGCTTGCCACCTTGACTTTATTGTTATTTTTACTATTTTTATGTTTGATCGTTCATTTTTATTCATATTTGCTGCTTACTTTTAAACGGGTTGTTACTGAGTCGCTGTCGGTGGTTCTGCAGTTTCAGTACCACTTATCGTATCCTCTGGGAAAAGCTTCTGATGTGCAGTTGTCTAAATGTAGTGCACACACACACACACACACACACACACACACACACACACACTACTAACAATCTGCACACACTTTGTAGACTCTCAATGCGCTGTCCACACACTGCACATAGGCACTTCATGCACATTTTGTGGTTTTTATTTTTTATGCATTTGTGTTTCACACCATGATTCCTCCTCTTCTCTTTGGGCATGGTCTGCAGGATAGGCCTCAGTGTTTATGTTGGCCTGGTGATGTTCCAGTAGGAACACTAGCTGGGTGATATTTGTGTCCATGCAGCTGCAGTACATTGTGGTAATGTCAAGCATGTTGTAGAAGGCTGTGACTGGCCATCCTCTGGTGGCGGCTCAGGTAGAGTATTTCCTCAACATCAGGCCCAGGATGTCAACTCCCACCTGAGATAATATAAGATAGCAGCAATGACAATGAAAAACAGGGAAGTTACAAATCAATAAGCCATAAAGAAAATAAAGACAAAAATATGAGTAAAAATAAAGATCAAGTAAAATTAATGTACTGGATCTCTAAATGACTTAATGTGTATACAGTCTATCAACAGGCTTACAGTCAGTGGCTTCATAACTATATTCACACCTTTATTCTGCTGCAGTAGTGAACTGTCTCTAGCTCCTTTTTGTGTCATGCAGTCCACAAATTTGTGCATGGTGCTGAGGATTCTTCTCTTTTCTCTGATAGATATTGAGCATTGCCCTGTTGATTTGCATCACTTTAGTATTGTGTAGTGCAGCTCTCAGGTGCGCAGAAGGAAGCAGTGACTGTTTATTGTTGTTGGTGGTTCCCACCAGGCTGGTGTTTTTTTCCAGAAGTTTGTGGGTAAGGGAGAGTAATGGAAAAAAGTTGCCATTTGTTACATGTCTTCCCTTTCCCAAAAAAGGCTCCATAAGTTTCAGGACACACTCTCCCCTAGACTCTGCACTGGGGGGGTGACTCGGATCCTTCCCCAGACAGGGATATCCATTCAGCATGTATTTTGTCTCCAAATCATCAGTGACCCAGAACTGTATGCTGCATTTTTCTGGTTGCGTAGGCCAGTGTAAGAGTTGCATTGGTCTGCAACATGGCAGCCCAGACACACTTAAACCACTTGGGAAGCTTTGGAGAGCAAGGAAATATTTAATAAGAACAATGGGAATGTATGATCCAGTCCTCCAATTGCACTAGTTTGACATTAAAAGACAATGCTAATTTCAGTATGATTAAATGTGTGGTTGGCAGGAGAGAAGTGAAGGAAATCAAGTGAACGTAGGGTAGTATGTTCACCTCCTATGGTCCAGAGGGTTTGAAGGCCAGTTAGTGTCAATTCATCAGTTACAGTGTGATTGTGAATATGATCTGGCATTCAAAAAGGGAAGTCTGTGTGTTATCTTAGAGAAAAAGGCTGATGTGTGTGTATGTGTGAATAAATTCACTACAAAACTGTGCCACTTGGTGGCAGTGTAAAAGCAGTTTTGACATGATGGCTCTCTCTTTGACTCTCTGAGCTTAGTGTTTTCAACACTTACAACGTTGCTGTCTGGACTGACATTGTTGGAAATAACTTGGAGATGGATGGGACATAATTATCTGTCTTGTCGTTTTCCTAAACACTGAGTTAATGAAGTGTTTTATTTATTTATTTATTTTTGCCATTTTTCTTTGAAAGCTGCTTCTCAATTTAAAACCTTGATAACAAAAAGTTTGAAATCTTTGGGCTTCTAAATCTCTGTAGGTATTTTTATTTTTTAAAAATGTTTTTATATTTCCTAAAGCTGTTGACCTTCTAAAAAGAGCCCACAATTCAAACTTACAGTAATGACTAAATAGATGGATTTATGGATACTATGATGAACATTATGAAAAAAGAAAAAAAAAGAATGTGAGTGGCTTAATTGGGGTTATAAGGAAAGAAGAGATAAATGGTGGGTGTAAGCAAAGGGGACGTAGCGAGTAAAAAGGTTGCCCAGGTAGAAAAAGACAGTGTGAGGTCAGCCAGGTTATGCCAGCTGGGTGTAACAACCCAAAGTAAACCCCCTGGCTAGACTATACCTGGGGCTGAAGTGGGCTAGCCTGTTTTAAACACTGGGTGTATTCTGTGCTAGCCCAGTTCCAGTGTCCCCAAACCTGGTTTGAGATTTTTGTGTTAAAATTAAACTTGCCAGAGGTGAGTGGAGTGGCTCAGTTGGGTGTCTTTATCATGCATTTTAGTGGCTCTGTGCGATTTTGGTACCACTCAGATGCTAAATATCACTTAGCAGTGCCAAGGGAAAGTGATGTCCACTGTGTTATTATTTCTGACTTCATTTGAGTTTTTATTTGAGTATTATCTGATTTGTGTGTCAGCACTGCTGATTTTCAGAAAAAGATTTATATTGTACAACAATAAGTTAAGTGATTACCTAATTTACCTTCACAGCTGCATGTAGAATGTATGACAGCCTTCCTCTATGGACACAATTAAAAAAACATCAGATGTAACTCTGCATCTTCATCCAAAAAAACAGGGAACAACTGTTTTCGTCCTCTGCTCTTCAAGACATCTCTTAAAAGAAGCTCGCAATTCATGATGTTTTAATTTCCAACAGAGAATGGCCTGTGGCTGTGACTTTTTTCTTTTTTGTTTAAATCTGTTGGCCTTAAACAGGAAGCAAGGGCGTGATTTTTTGTTCGTTTTATTTCACTCAATTTTCCACATTTCACAATGAAGAATAAATAGCCCAAGTTACAATCACAGATTCATGAGACATGAAATCATCCATAGCAACAGGGTCGGTCTCCCCCTCTCTTAGCTTTAGAGTTTTCTCATTTCCTTGGTAAGTTGGTCCCAGCAGCTTTGGATCAAAGGTCCTGTAGACAACTTAAACCCGTCACCATGGAGATTCTTGATCACCGATGATACAGACATACCACACAGTACCAACATCGTCATACTATTTTCTCATAAACCTTTGGCCATCTTAGATGAAGGTAAACAAATAATCCTTGGAACCAACAAAATCTTTTTTAATGATGAATTCATGGTCATAATAGGTTTTTTTGGAAGCAATATGTTTATTTTGCACCTTTATAAAAACTCTGTGGATGTATAAGCTTTTTTGCAATTATTCATCTACATATAAACGTGACCAATATCGCATCCCTCCTAATTTTAATCACTGGAGGAAGTCACTGATATGTGACTCATGTGAACAGGCAAATGTCATTATGATTATTGCGTGGCAATATTGGGGTGGAAACTGTGGATCTGTAGATGGGATGAATGCCCATTTTTATGCTCAAGTCACTGCCTAACCAGAATGTCTGTGTACGTCCCTGCTGAGGATGATGGACAGTTTGAATCATCAGACAGTCTGACTCTGTTTTGAGGCCTTTAAATCCAAAATTAAAATTCATCCTTTTATGTTAACTTAGTCTTTTTTCTTTGATTACTTCAGGCCTTGTATATGTCACCATCATCCTGCCAGGGAGTTGGTTTCAGTCTCATTGGATCTATTAAAGCAATAGTTCACTGCAAAATTCTGTTTTGTATATCAATTACTCACCCTTAGGCCGTATTTAGACCAAGGCGATCCAGCGAAATGCTGCAGGGATGTCCGGCGGGTTTGTCCGGCCGTGACGTCAAGTTGTTTACCTACTAGCCACTAAGGTAGTTGAACAACAACAGCTAATGCTACCAACCTTAAATGCTGACTTGAACAACAACACAACGCCAGGCAACTCCACGTCTGTTGGTATCCTTGTAATCCCTGCAGGAGGGATTGAACAGCTCAGGATAGGTTATAACTGCCGTGATGAGTCGTTCCTCCATCTCACTGATGCTAAAAGCTGCTGGTACATGGTACATAAGTCCTTTATGTTTCCTCTACATCTCTTCTGGTCAATCGCTGGCAGACGCCCCTTTTACATGATTGGATAGCGGAACATGATGTCGTGCTACATTCTGGCAAAAGTTGAGCTGGTCTAAACTTTTTTGCTGGATCCGGCTGCTGCGTTTTTGGCTGGAACCGCCACAGCCAAAACAGACAGGCCTCATTTAAAATGAATGGAAAGAGCTCCGTTTTCGATGGATTGCCGGATTTCGTCTGAATGCGGCCTTAGACATCTTGAATTGAATTTTTTTCCCCTTTTCTGGCGTTTCTCCGTGATTGATTCCAAACATGTGCGCTCCCCCTTGCTGGCAGCCTATGGAGCTACACTCTTGAAAACATCAAAACCATTTTAAAAACGTAAAAATGTGTTCCTGGCTAAGCACGCGCATTAGAAGCAGAAGTTCAGTAGAAGCACTTCTAATGGTCTTCTGGTAAGAGTTTTGGATGGACATTTTTAGATGGTTTTGATGTTTTCAGGAGTATATCTCCACAGGCTCCCAGCAAAAGTGAGTGGCTCACATTTTTATAATCATACAGTGGAGGAAAGCTGGAAGGAAAAAAGACATCTAAGGGTGAGTAATTGACATATATAACATAATTTTACGGTGAGGAATCGCTTTAAGCAGTAATTATTATCAGAATTTGTCCTGTTGAAGAAAAAACTGTGTCTAACAAACTTTCTGAAAATTACTGCATTTCTCTAACTGTGTGTTGAGTTGCTCACAAGATTAGAAGAACTGTGTGCCCTGACTGTCTTCCTGTCTCTCTCTCTCTTGTCGTAGTTTCCCCTCCCTGTCCTCTCGATCAGGCTTCTCTCCTGTGGACCATCAGCTGTCATGCGACTGCTCTCTCCCTTGTAGTCAGCATTTCATTCCAAATGTTTAGAATCTGGATTTTTGTCCTGCAGGAGAATCAACCCCTCTTGTTTGTCTCCCTGCTTGAGTGCATGGTATCTTTGACTCTTTCTGTCTTTCTTTGCTGCGGTTTATATGAGTGGTGTGCTTGAGCTCTTGTGTGTTTGTGTCTTCTGTTCTTTTTCAAGGTCTCAGGTGGAAGGGATGTTGTTTGACTCAGTTCTGTCTGGCAGCACCTGGAAGTTCCCTGACTTTCTCACGGATTTATTCTTCATAAATGCTTATCCTAATATCTTTTCAGTATATTCTCTATTTTATACAAAATATTTCCATTGCATTTATGTTGTACCTTGAAGAGGAGATCCCTCCTCTGTTGCTCTTTCTAAGGTTTCTTCCATTTCTCTAAATGCTTAAGGATATTTTGGTTGTCTTTTCTGATCTGAATAAAAGTTCATGGAGAGAGTGTGGCATATTGTACGGATTATAAAACCCCTACAGCAAATATTTTTTATTGTTTTTTGAGCTATTGGGTTTTCAAAATGAAACAGACTTGAAATGATTTCAGGGTGATGCTGATTAAAGATTGTGAGAATTCAGTGGTTTGGGTTTAAGGCGGACACTGAAACTGAGCCTTTGTGGTTATCTTGATTGACCTTCCACATGCCACCTTAGACCAGTCCATAAGAGTTTCCCAGTCCTTTGTGCTTCAAGTTCCGGTGGCAGGTCTACATAAATGTACATCAGAGGTAGAAAGTAACAAATTACATTTACACATGTTATTTTAATTGAGTAGTGGGGCGGCTGTGGCTCGAAGATCGGTGGTTCGTTCCCTGGCTCCTCCGGTCTACATGTTGAAGTGTCCTTGGGCAAGATACTGGACCCCAAACTGCTCTCAATGGCTGCATCATTGGTGTGTGAATGTGTGCGAATGAGTTCCTAATGAGCAGGTTGGCTCTTTGTAGAGAAGTCACCTGCCCTTAGTGTGTGAATGGGTGAATGCTGACTTGTGTTGTAAAGTGCTTCAGGTAGTCAAAAAGACAAGAAAAGTGCTATATAAATATAGTCCATTTACAGTCCGTTTCAGTTTTTTTGGGGGTACTTGTATTTGTTTAAGAAGTTTATAAAATCTTTAGTTGTACTTTTACTTGAGTAGGTTTTGTTTGAAGTACTGTAATCCACTTCATTTTAAATCACATCAGTTGCTGTGTAAAAAAAACGCTGAAACACTTAGTTCCTTCATGTTTTCTATGAACTGGTGCTGCGACTGCATGCCTGTAACTGTCCATCTGATTGACTCTGGCTGACTGTTTGCAGTGCCAGAAGGTGAACAACAGTCAGTTGTACACGCCCAGACAGAAAAGGGGTGTTTGTGTGCAGACAAGAAGTGGGATGGAGATGGAAGGTTGATATTACAACCCTCGGCGACCCCCCCCAAAAAATAACAAAGTAACTTTTACTCGAGTACATTTTTACACCAGTAATTTTACTTCTTCTTATGTAAGATTTTATCAAGGTAACAGTACTTCTGCTTAAGTAGATTTTTTTGTACTCTTTCGGTCCCTGACACGCGATTGTAAACATGTATACTAACACTTAAAAAAAGTTCACTTAATTGGAGCTCTGATTGGCAAGCTGTTGAGTTCTGACTCCAGCCATAACTGTTGCCTACACATAACAGTGTAAAATCGGAGATAACATATCCAAGGTCCTATATGTCCCAGTATTTCTGCTCTCCCTCATGCTAAATGGTAAAGTGGTAATGAAGAAAAGGTCACTCAGGTTGCTCTGCTGGTCCTCACGTCAGCATGACTCTGAACTGGAACAATGAAAAAGATAAAATGTTCTCATTCAAAAATCAAATTCTGAAGTCTTCATTGT
>JAPQLA010000009.1:21591076-21610172 GCA_029822935.1 Naso vlamingii
GGTAAGGAGAAAGCTGGGTAAATGAGTCTGGACAAACTATCCATTTTCGATAATAAAACTCTTCCAAAAATTGAGATCTCTCTCTGCAGCCATCTGTTTAGAATTGACTTACACTTGTCCACATTCGTCACAGCATGTTGTGCGATTATAAACAAAGCCAAGAGGGCAAACATTTGACAGCTCATTGACAGATGATAGCACGTTTGACAGCTCGAAGCCGCGATGATGACAGTGCATTCGAGTGTAAGTACTACACAAATGTATTGCGACTCGCGTGTACAATGAATAAATTATTATTGCTGCACGAAGTTCAGTTGATAATCGACGACAAATGTCAACTTATATTTGAAGGAATATTACCGCTTGGCTTATTTATGATTTGAATTAAAATTTCGCATTATAGCAGCGACGGATATAGGGACAAGAGGGTCAAAGTTAAGGGCGCACTATTATGATGAAGTACCATGTCCTAATTGTGTGCACACTGCATACAACAGTAGGCTACAGACTTGATAAGGGCAGCCGTCGTCTGTACTGGTAGTAAAGGGACACAGTAGGCTACGCGATTTGGAACGCAGCAATAGATATGAGTATAAAATATAGCAAGATTAAGAGATTAAGAACATTATCAAATTCCAAAACAAGAAGAAATGGCTGGAAGAGTGGGATAGAGGAGATAAGAGCGGATATTTTTATAGCATTAAAAGAAAAGTTGGCGATATGAGGGGAGTTCATAGATGTAAAAAGGAGGAAGACATAAGGTCTAGAATAAGATTTGGTCACACAGGGCTAAATATCACCTTTTTTATAATGAAAAAACATGCAACAGGCAAATGTGAATATTGTGATAATGATGAAACAGTTGAACATGTTTTTCTACACTGTAATCAGCAAGAAGGATTATGACTTACAGATGCTTTATATTAGAAAAAACTGAACTAAGTATCAAAGACATTTTGCGGAGGAGTTCAGGTGATTTAGTGTTCAGGGCTTCTTTAGGTTTTTAAAAAGGACAGGGCTTATTTTAATGATTTAGGCTAATGCTGTTCTAATCCACACTCCATTCCAGAAGGTGGCGGTAATGTACCCAAAAGCTGTTTGCCAACTGCCATTAAGCAACAGAAGAAGACGAAGACGAAGAAGAAGAAGAAGACGCAGAAGCAGCAGCAGAAGAAGAAGAAGAAGAAGAAGAAGGTGATCGGTATGTCCAGCTCTGTCTCTTTCGTGTGTGACAATTTAAAGTTAATTTAATAACACGCTGAGGCCAGAACTTAATTTAAAGTAGTTTCTCTAAAGAAATTAATGCAAAATTAAAATACAACAAAACAGCTGAGTATAAGCTAATGTAATCATTGAAGTATGCAGCGAAAGTTTGCATAATGTCACACGGTAAGGTCTGAAATAACATTCAGTGCCACTTTTTTATTTTATGACAAAGACGTTTTAAAGGACTGTCGCTAGAAATGTGTCGCTGAGAGAGACCTTCTGTGTTTCCTCTCACTGCACACAGGTCGTCTACTGCGATCTTCCTCAGTGAAACGCAGTGAAATGCAGTGACATGGCTTTGGCTGCGGAGGAACAGCTTCCTCTTCCAAGGAAACGAGAGGACGGAGATGATGTTGACAGCGCCGGAGTGAGGAAGGACAAAGCTGAAGCCAGCCGGTAACGTTACTGTAACCTAACGTAATGCAGAAATATACTCTGTCTTCCACTAACTTCACAGAAACACGGTGGCAACAAAAGTCACTGAGAGCAGTAACTCTTAGTAAATGAACTTCCTGTCAGCGACAGCTAGCTCAAATTAAAACAATCGCAAATAAAGCAGAAACAGAATGTGACGATTGAATTGAAAACACCACAAAAGCATCTTATGTAATGTTCAAACTGAGAAATGACATTGTTTGAAAACTCTGTGCACATTTTGAATTTGATGCCAGCAACACATTTCAATAAAGTCAGGACAGTTTTCAACAAATAAATGGAAAAGATGTGAAATGCTAAAAGAAAACAGCTGGTGGAAAATCGTTAACTGGCAACCGGTCAGGGACAGACTGGATATAAAAAGAGCTTTACGGAGTCGGTGTGAAGTAAAGATGTGGGACAGTTCACCACTGTGTGAAAGACTGCGCTGGCAAATAGTGCAACTATTTAAGAAAAATGTTTCTCAGCATAAAATTGCAAAGAAAGTTGGGATTTCATCGACTACAGCACATAATATTCTTAAAAGATTCCAGAAAATCAGAAGAAATCTCTGTACACATGGATGGATGGCCGTGATGTTTGGGCCCTCAGTCGGCACGGTCAAATGTGAGCACCGTTCATCACTGCATTCACAAATGGAAGTTAAAACTCGACCATGCAAGAAAAAAACGTATTTAAACCAGATGCAGTAACATGCTGATGTCTCTGGGCCTGAGCTCACTTCATAAGAAAGGGGTGAAGAGGAAAACTGTCCTGTGGTCTGACGAGTCCAAACTCTAAATTTTCTTTGGAAATCATGGACGACGCGTTCTCACTGCTAGAGAGGAGAGGCTCGAACATCCGGCTTGATATCAGCACACAGTTCAGAAGTCAGCATCTGTGATAGTATGGAGGGTCATTAGTGCACATTTGTGATGGCATCATTAACGCTGAACGATGTGTATATAAAGGTTTTGTAACAACATTTGCTGCCAGGTAGATGAGGTCGTTTTCAGGGAAGGCTTTGCTTTTTTTTTTTTTTACTAAACAATGCAAACCACATTCTGCCATCTCAACGTGTCACCCACTGAAAATGTTTGCCGCATTATGAGATGGAAAATACAACAAGGTGGAGCCCGAACTGTTGAGCTGCTAAAATCCAACATCAAGCAAGAATGAGAAAACATCCCAGTTTCAAAATGAAAGCAGTTTGTCTCCTTAGTTCTTAACAATTACAAAGTGATGTTCAAAGAAGATGTGATGCAGCAGAAGAGTAAACAATAACATGACAATGTCCCAGCTGTGCCGCTGGCATCAAATTCTAAATGAGGATATTGTTTTCAAAAAGTTTTTTTTTGTTTCAACATTTGAAATGTTGTCTTTGTGTTGTTTTCAATAACATAAGTTATGTTTTTATATTTCTTTTACACAGTATTTGACGAATGGGGTTGTATTTTGTTATAAAATATGTCCCATAATAAAATTATTATTATTATTATTATTATTATTATTATTATTATTGCTGGGGAAATTGTGGGGAAAGTGTTGCCCTTAGTTTTAATCCCTGTGATGGGCAAAGCTCCAAAATTGCTGAATCCTACATTTCTCATAAAGCAACTTGATAGCATGTACCCACATCTTTTAAACTCCACTCCTGAACTTTAGCACAGGCTGTAACACAGGCTGGACATGTGAAATCTTTAGGGCCAAACTGAGATAACCCTGGTGACATCATTGTGACATCATCAGTTATTTTGTCAGACTTGTCAAAACTCCTCCAGAGCCGCAGAGGACACAGTGTTCAAGCCAACTGAACTTGTGTAAAAATCTGCGTTGAATCAAAAGCATGAGGCTGACCTCGCTACCTTGTACTTTTAATAGACTGGAATCCTGTTTGGTTCAGCCAATGGATGCAGGGAGCATCCATGAAGTCATCAAACACACGCCGTCACTGCTCCCAGGTAAGGTCATGACATTACTCATAGTGCAAAAAAATCTGTGCTGGAGTTGAAGAACTTTCTCATGTTCCTCTTCTTGTCCCTCTCAGCCAAACATTACGATGCTGACACCACTGAACCAATCAGTTTTTATCTTCGAACGTTGGAGGAGCTGTTGTCATGGAAACAAAGTGAGGTGAATCCCTTTAATGTGGCAGCGGTCCGTCTGGCACGTCGGGAGCCTCCTCTGAGCAGCTGTCCACGTCGCACCTTGGTGTCTCATGACATGATGGGCGGCTACCTGGATGACAGGTGTGGAAACATATTTAGAGCTAAAGAAGAAGAGAGAGATGTGTGTTTTTTAAACTATTGATGGAAGAAATGAAACAGTCTGCTTCTGTGCCTCCTTAATGCCCCTTTCACACTGGCCAAAAAACCCACTTCAACCCACTAACATCGGCTCTTGTCTGCAGCGAGAATGTGTCAAGTCAGCATTCACTCCCGGGTCAAATGACATTGCACGAGACACGGGTATTAAACGTCAGACGCGGGTGAGCAGGCTGATTTGTCTGATGAAGGTGGCAGCAAGTTTGTGCACCATGGCATCGCGCCACTGTAACTCATAAAGAATGTTAATGTTTTTATACCTTGACATGTTTCAACTGATGACTCTGCAGACTACGACTGTACAGGTGGGTGCAAAGGTGAATAATACAGTAGTGTTACATAAATTTATTGGAACTATATTTTACAATTAACATTACTGGCTATGTTTTTTGCCTTTAATCATTTAAATTCATTAAATTCTAATCATTAACATCAGCAACACACAGTGGTCATCCTCCCTCTGTGCTTTTCATTTATTCACCTGAGCATCCGAATTCTGTCCCTACCTGCTAAATGAGTAACAGTCTTGTCTAACTTATATGAAAGAGTGTGCTGCATTGTGTGGAAACATCGTTATGATGTGTGAAACAAATATCTGTCGACTTGAATATTAACTATGATTAATGACATGCAGATGGTATCAGAAATGAATCTGGGTGTCAGGCTTTGCAGAGGTTGGATCTGGGTGGAAACACTCAGCATGTTCATTTCTCTCACAGCTTGTATGAAAGTGTCTGTTCTCAAACCGTCTTTACGTCAGAGTGGGAGCCATATGACAATATTGTAAACAATTCTAGAGTGGACTATGAGTCATGAGCGCTATAAACTGTTGTGTCACAAAATAACCTGTGTGTGCTGCACTCTTCTGTCCACAGCTACAGAACGATCTCTGTAAGTTGGACTATCAGGCTCGATTATTATTTGTTTAAATTGATTGCAGGAAGAGAGAGCAGCGTGCTGAGTGAGCGATTTTGACTTTTAATGAGAGAGAGCAGCTCACTGCGCAGTTTAAGCTTGTCTCGACAGAAGCGCTCTGTGCTTTTAGAGACACAAGTCAGGCAGGAATCATTTTCAGCTCTGTGTCCGTAGGAACTGACTTCTGTAATTTTAAGGTCCATCCAAAATTAAAATTTTGGCACTGCGCCTGGCATGAGGCACCAGAAGAAGAAGGAATAAAAATGCAAACTCACAATCAGAGCTGCTGCTGACACTGTGAAAGTCGTCAATCGCTTATTTTTAAGGGGTTTACCCACCTTTAAAAAACCCTTGCATACACTTTAATTTTGGTGTGAAAAGGGTAAAAGTTACACTCCCTGAGCCTGTGATGTTACACTAAAATCTACCAAGGTCCAACAGTAGATATGTCTCACCCCCAGGACCCCCTGTGTTGCGTTGAGAGCCATTTCCCCCCAGACCCACCTGACCATGATGGGGAAACATAATTCAACACAACACCAACTGTGTAAACTGCCAATACAATAAGCCTGTGAAAGCGATGACTAAGCTAATGCTAATGCTAGCGCAAGTCAATGGATTTCTCACCAGCCGCTACCAGATTCATTTAAGACTCCACAGTGGGCCAAACAGCTAAATTTCTTTAATTTTTTGGCTCTGGTCACGGTAAAGATACACTAAGTAACAACAGGAAGTAAACAAATTGAGCAGCTCCTATGGTATGTCATCACAAAGTTAGCCAACTATTGGCCTGGCATGCATACTACAGTGCTTTTGGTTGTTCATGTAAACTGACTGAATCTTCTTCTCCCTTGTTTAATTAGTTGATTAGTAACAGCTGTGTTGCCAGCGTTACATTTTAGTGAACCAACCAACCAAGAGAGCGAGCTGTAGAGCTGCTGCAGTCAAACAGCTCCATGAATTCAGCCCATCAATATCCAGCCTCCGTTCCTCCAAAATAAAAGGTTCATAGGCTGCACCCAGCCAGTGTGACATGATTGGCTAAAAACATTCACATTTCTCACCTGACCTGCCTAATCTGATGTGATTGGTTAAAAACACATTCAGACACACAGAAAGAGTAATCTCTGTCTCAAAAACACACCTCCGGACCTCCAACAAAAATGAACTTCCGGCTCACTACTTGCCCACTTTGAGGATTTCTCAGTTATTGCAGTTATTTTTCATAGAGATGTGTGTGCTTTGGTGTGCCGTAGCTGCAGTCACAGCCATGTAACACAGTGACGTGTGGCTTTCTTCTGTTGTTCAGGTTCGTCCAGGGAACACATGCAGAGGCTCCATATGCCTTCTACCACTGGCAGTACATTGATATTTTCAATTACTTTACGCACAACCTGGTGACTGTTCCCCCTGCTGTGTGGACCAATGCTGCGCATAAACATGGAGTCGTCGTTCTTGGTGAGCAAAAAGGCAATATAAAACAGGTCCAGGTTAGTAATCCTCAATCAGTGTATAACAGTTTTGGTACTTGGTGTTAAGTTTTTAAAAACGATTACTTGATAGAAGTTGATGGAACAGCACGGTATAAGTGAATCAGTCTTCCCGTAATAATGTTGGCCACGTTTTCAGGGACTTTCATAACAGAATGGACGGATGGAGCTGCGACCTGCGAGGCTTTCCTGAAAGACGAGGAGTCATACCGATCGGTGGCTGATAAACTCGTCCAGATTAGCCACTGTTATGGCTTCGATGGCTGGCTCATTAACATAGAAAATGTCCTCAGTGTGAGTAATACTTTGAGAGTGGCCGTCACCACAGCAGCACTGATCGCCTGCACAGATATTCTCAGAATCTAATTTTCCTAAAAAACAGTGAGATAGTTATGATTTGAACTTTCCAAATACAAATTATGATTTTGTATAAAAATAATTTACTGTTATTCTTACTCTTACCCTGACTTCAGATTTTCTACCCATTGCTTACACTTACATGCATAGAAACTCTACATCTGTTCACATTATTTAGATTGCAGTAACTTATTTGTTGAGCGCAGCCTGTAAATTCACCAAAGCAAAGTAGTTTGCTTTGTCTCGCCTCTTGGAGGACCAGAGGTGGGTTGGCAAGACATAGAGATTACTCTTTCTGTGTGTGTTTTTAATCAATTATATTGCATTAGGCTGATCAGGTGAGAAATGTTAAAGTTTTTAAGGCAGGAAATGTGACTGTTTTTAGCCAATCACATCACACTGGCTGGGTGCAGCCTCTAAATGCGTTGGGCAGGTGCAGCCTATGAACCTTTTATTTTGGAAGAATGGAGCATGGATATTGATGGGCTGAATTCATGGAGCTGTTTGACTGCAGCAGCTCTACAGCTCGCTCTCTTGGTTGGTTCACTGAAATGCAACGCTGGCAACACAGCTGTTAACTAATCAACTAATTAGACAAGAGAGAAGAAGATTCAGTCAGATTTAGAGGAGAGCAGCCCTGCTGAAAAGGGAAAAGTCTTTGTGTTAAAAAATAAAAATAAAAATATGTGTTTACGTGAACAACTACTGCAGTATTCATGCCGGGCCAGTAGTTGGCAGTGTAACTTTGTAATGACATACCATAGGAGCTGCTGAAGTTGTTTACTTCCTGTTGCTGCCAAGTGCTCTGTAACCAGAGCCAAAAATTAAAGAAATTCAGCCAAAGTTTGACTTCTTAAATTATGCTACAAACACTCCAAATCACTTCCATAGACTGTCGTCATGTTCGTGCTTTGGGTGCACTGTGGAGGGTGTTATTCAGAGTTTGTCAGTGGCCATTGAGAAATCCATTGACTTGCACTAGCATTAGCATTAGCTTAGTCACTGCTTTCACAGGCTTTTTGTAGTGCCAGTTTACACAGTCGGTGTTGTATCGCATTCTGTTTCCCTGTTGTGGTCGGGTGGGTCTGGGGGGGAAACAGTTCGACACAACAGCGGGGGTTCTGGGGGTTAGGGTTGGCCCGGCTGTTAGCCCTTGTTGAATCTACAAAATATAATATGCTTGATTTAGAGTATTACAGAATTTTTAAAAAGCCAAACATTTCTTTAGACCACAAACTTTTGATCTTAGTTTCTGTTATTGCTTAGCCTTGAATTCAGACAAATGTGCTGAACTTTTGGTTATTTGCTCTGGCAGGTGGGTCTGGTCCCTCTCCCATTCAGCTAGATATTCACCAAATTGAGTCTTTGTTGGGACAATCGCAGCCATTCTGAACTATGTGGAATATCGCAATATATCGCAATATGCATGGTATCGCAATGTATCATGATATAATCGTATCTTGACCCGTGTTTCATGATCTGTATTGTATTGTATTCTGAAGTCCTTGCCAATTCCCAGCCCTTTCGTTTATTAACTTGGTCGAAACACTGAACAGTTTACCGTAGGCCACAGTTAGAAGAGGAGGATTAGCTTCATGCAGTTTGCACAGAGGAATAAGGTCAGGATGCCCTCTCTCCCTCCAATTTGGCTGCAGTCTGCAGGAACAGTCAAGATAACGGTAAAAATCTACTTCTATAAACTGTACTGTAAGCTAGTAAGGATCACTACAAGAAACCATTAACATGTCTGTGGATTTAAAAAAAAAAAAAAATTTAAGTAATTCAGTCAACTAGTCAAAATCAACGTTGACTATTTAGAGCATGGACAAATAAATCAACAAAAATGAGTTTCCTTCCTGTACAGTTGTGTTATTTGTGCTTTACAGCAAATCTGCTTTAAAACAGTCACAAAACAATCTCTTTGTTTAGTGTTTTGTTCTTGGTAATCCTGCTCGCTCCATCACCGCGGCTCTCACAACACTAATTTCAGTGTTGTGTTTGCAAACAGCACTGGGCAGTTCCTTCATTTTACGCCTGCGATCTGTGTTAATCTACTCTACTGTCCTCTGCTTTCAGGAGGTTGCCGTGAAGAACACACCATTGTTCCTACGCTATCTGACAGATCAGATGCACGAGCGAGTGTCGAGCAGCCTGGTCCTGTGGTACGACAGTGTGATTGAGAATGGAAGTCTTGAATGGCAAAATCAGCTCAACCAGTCCAACAGGTAAGAAACTTCCTCTATGGTGTGAAACTTTTAAATGACCTACAGAAATCAATCAGACCATTAAGGTGCAACCAAGAAGATTGGAACTCTTATTTAATTCACTCAAAACTTTCATAACTTACCCATCCAGCACTTTAATTCCATCTCTCCATAACAGGGTGTTTTTCGATGCTTGTGATGGTTTCTTCACCAACTACAACTGGACAGAGGAGAGCCTGGAGTCCATGAAAGACTGCAGTGGGGCCCAGAGCCGCCAGGCTGACATCTATGTCGGAGTGGATGTGTTCGCCCGAGGCCAGGTGGTTGGAGGAATGTTGGAAACAAACAAGGTACACACTGTGGATTGTGTGTCTGTTTATGAATACAAGGTGCATGAATGTAGCACTGCGCAGTAATGAGCATGTAGCAGCCGCAAGAAACAAGCAGCAGGCTCAGAAGGAGGCAAACCTCATGTCGATGAGCATTACTGTTGATGAGAATTGTTTCTTTTTGTTATGACCCAGAGACCAAACAAAGACAGAAGAAGACATGTCAGGTCATCAGTATCCGATCACTGACATCATGCACCTTCTTGTTTTGCCTCTATGAAGGCACTGGAAGTCATTCGGAAGCACAACTTCTCTGCTGCCATCTTTGCTCCAGGCTGGGTATACGAGACCATTGATGATAAGACTGAATTCTGCAAGAATCAGGACAAGTGAGATCAGCACAGTATCAACACTGACATAAGCACACACATTAAAGAGAAGAAGAAGAAGATGAAAAAAAATCCCATGCCATTTTAGTTAATAGAAGCAGATCAGTGGTTTGAAACAGCTCTTCCTGTTTGCAGGTTCTGGGCTCTTCTGTTCGATTACTTGTACGTCCATCAGCCAGTGTCAGCTCTCCCCTTCGTCTCCTCCTTCTGCCAGGGTTTCGGGAAGGATTTCTACTGCAGAGGACAGGTACTGACGGAGAAGGATCTGACGCTAGAGGTGGATGGTTTGCTAAAGCTGCATGCACATGGAATCAGGCAGACGGTAGACGGCAAACCGGATGTCATTTAAGTGGATTAGAGCAGGACGGTAAAATTTGATGAGGTCAGCAGAAAACGCTGGCATTGGTAATGGCAGACGGCATTGCTGTCCAAAGTTAAGATATTTTAACTTTTTGCCGTCCTCCAAGACAGAATTTACGACCGGATGTTACGTTAATACTCAGATGCCTCATGCACGGAGAAAACATGACTGATCTCGACAATTAGAAAGTGATTCATTTGGAGCAATAACACCGGGAGTTGTATTTACCACAGCCTGCAAACCTACTAAGATGTCAAATGAAAAGAGCTGATACATGGAGAGCAGTTTAACTTTTATGTTAAAGTTGAAACAGAAAATAAGAAAAAGCTGTATTTTACAGCTACATGTATAACTAGAAAAGTTACATGAAATAGTAGTCACGAAATAATTTCATTGAGTATATTTTATTCCATTCTTTGTACACCGTACAACATCACCGCAGCGACACATCATCATTGGTGTTTGTTTTTGCTGTTCTTCCTTTCTGTCGGACTGTTTGTTTTTTTCCATGCCGTTCACAAGGTGTCTCCCACCGTCTGCTGTTTGCCGTCTGCCTGATTCCATGTGAATGCAGCTTTGTTCTTGTTATAGATAATTTATACATTGCAAAGGAGTTGCTTCTTTAGGAGTCTCATGCCACGACTGGCTTGATTTCCAAATGTTGCCAACCCCTGCTTTAGCTTTTGCTAAAATGTAGTTTAACAAATATAAATAATTGGCCATAAATAATTCATTTTTCAACGAATCAACTCAAAACTTTACACAAATGTTGAGAGGTGTTTATTGGACATATCTGATGAAGTGCATTGTGCTTTACCCATAGGGGGCGCCACAAAAGCAAAAAGTTTACATCTTATACGTGGTCTCATGGATTTGACCTAAATTTAGTTTGTACAATCTTGGGTCATGACTCAGTTGATGCATAAAATATTCTAATGATTGATTCTAGTGGGTGTGGTTTATTACAATCAATAAAAATCACCATTATGTCCTAGAAAGCTGAAATTTCTTCAGCACATCCACTGATGTGACAAAACGTTGCCTCACTACAACCAGTTCATTGTATTATTCAAAATGTGCATAATCAATCAACACCTCCGCAAATCTTCATTCAACACACCAAGATTAATACAGGGAGCAAAATCATCCCGAGTGCCTTGCGCCCCTCACTTTGCGCACAGATTACGCACCGTCTACGTAGCAGTGTGGACTGATGAACTTGCGGCATGCACTTTTGACTCTGCACCATAGATCCTCAAAATATGGCCCCAAGGCATTTTCTCCTTTTCCTCTTACTCCTCTTCATCCTCCACTTCTTCTTTTCCTCCTCAAAATGCCCGGCCCTGACCCATCGCTGCTGCTGTCTTGTTGTGTGTGTGCAGCGTGAGGTGAAGAGGAACTGGTTTAACCTGTCTGCCCAGGAGATCCAGCCCTTGTACTACCGTCTGGAGCTGGAGGGCGAGGGATGGCTGAGGACCCGTGGCTGCCCTGAGGACGCCTGGAATGGAGGCTGCTCGCTGCTGCTTGATGGATTCATCCCTGCCACACACACATCTCCAGTTTGTGCCAAGTGTGTTTGTTTTCTGTTCACCCTACTTTTTCAAGTTGGTAGAAAAAGGGGCTCTTGCCATCACTCACTCCCTTTACACACAAGTCTCACAGATCATGTGAAGTGTGGCAGTTGTTTCTTGTGTTCTGTGTTTCAGGATCTTCTCCTTCAGTGTTTCCTTGGCATCCAAGACTCTGCTGACCCTCATTTATAAACCATCTGCTGGGATCACAGTTTCCCCAGAGCTGAAGACATCACAAGCCAGTCTGTGCACGCACATGAACGTCGAGGACAACAAATGTGAGTGTCTGTCTGTCTTTAATTTTGTTTTTAAGTTTTGCTTTGGCTAGTTTGTTCTTTTGTTTCTTAAATGAGTGGTTTTTATTGTGTAACACATTATTAATGTTGTGTGAAAGGTGCTATCTAGAGTTAATTAGTGTTATTAAAACGATCACTATCACATGTAAAATGTAAGGTTCTTAAAAAAAACATTTCAAAATTCCTTGAAATAAACTAGGTGCAGCCATCAAGGTACAAAACGACAGATTTAAGCATGGGGGGAGATGTTGAGGAATGTCTTGGACTATCATCCTCGAAACTGCGAAGCACAAATATCCATGTGATCAAACCAAGGCTGCATGTAGGCTACTCATGGATTAACACAAAATGTTTGAGTCTGGGGACTTTAAAGGCCCTTGCAAAGTTTTTGTCAGTGGTTTAAAAAAACATTTGGTGTAAGGTGAAGCAGGTAGGATTCCCTCCATAAAGTGGCTGCTCTGAGATATTAATAAAGGGTTATTAAGTTTGAAGGACGGCCAATGGTGTCAAATGCCTTCTTAAGATCCAAGAAGCTACCGCACAAGCACTCTCATCCAAACGACATGCAGCGAGCAGGTGTTTCAGCTGAGACGTGGTCACGAAATTCAAACTGTGTAGGATTTAGAGGGGCATGGACTTTTTTGTTTTTTTTTTTTACAGATACTTAATTCATAGTTAAGCTACTGATTTCTCAGCAATTTCTGACGTTGCTGTGAGCGTGCTGATTGGCCTGTAGTGGGGTTCGTCCATCAGCGATGGCTGACAGCCGTAGACCACCGTGCCCCGACCGTCGTCACGTTGTCATTTAAAAGGTGCCCCTCCCCTCTCTCCCCTGCCTGATGTGGGTAGAGTTTCTGTTAGGAGTTAACTCTTGTGCCTGAAAGATGGCTTTGTTCAGCATAATAGCTCATTTCACCTTTGCAGGTAAACAAAAAAAATATTTTTTAACGTACCTGGTTTGTGCTGAAATTTGCAGCTACCTCGCTTTGACTTACGTTTATCATTCACTGTCCAGCTTAAAAATACCTTGTACCTCATTATTTACCATTCTTTCATCATGTGTCACCCTGCTTATTACCTGAGAATAATTTGTGCCAAGGAAAATGATAAATAAATACAATATTGGAATTGTAATGACTAGAAGAGATTGTGATGATTTATTTTCATATCAGGCAGCTGAAATCCTTCCTTGAAAGCTTTCCCATATCGGATCTGAGGCGGCTCCATTCAAGTTAATTACCTGGCTTGTTTTCTGGTGTTGCGAATAATTAATATTAATAATAAAAACAACAATAATAATAAAAATAAATTAGGATATATAGTGTCAGATCACAACAAAGTTGTCCCAAAACGCTTTACTCCATAACTAAAATATATTAAGCTTCTACTCAACTGAGGAAAAGCAGAAAGAGCAGACTTCATTAACAAAAACTCTGAATTTTCAATTTTACATTCAAAAAGTCAGAGAATTGGACAAGAAAAGAGGCTGAATGTATTTTTGGAATATCCAACTTCTTTTCAGCCTCAGATGAGCCACACTCAGGTATATGAGCCTCTAAGATTTGTTGATACTCCGTAGAACCATTTTCTTCCAGCTGAAACCACTTCCACAGATTCATATTTTCTTGTTACCTCAGTTGTTTGTGTGTTTCTGCAGTTACCACTTTGTCTCCTGTCCCACTGGATGAGGGGCACCAGCTGGTGAGCCAGTACTCTCAGGTGTGTGGCAGCTTGAATCCAGGTGGTTGGACTGTCAGGTAAGCACTCATGAGGCCTTTGCACTTTTTCCTTTTTTTTTTTCTTTTCTTTTTTTTGGGGGGGGGGGGGCAGGTTCTATTTTCCGCATTTTTTGGCGTTCGTCCAAATTGTTTAATGCAGTGGTCAGGATCAATCAGTTGCCTAAAACTGGTGGTCTTCTTTTTACTGTGTGGTTCCAGTATAGCTAGCGTATCAAACTGGACATGTGGGTGCTTCTCAAGTCTCTTCAAAGGTCCACGTTTCCCTCACTTGCATCTTTTCCTTGCGTCTTAGTCCCGCCCACCGTGGATGTATGAAGAGACGCAAGGAAACCAAAGTGAGGAGAGAGGAAATGAGGAAAGTTTTTTTCCTTTTCAAACTTTATTGATATACAGAACAGTACATCAACTTGTTTAAGAGGAGAAAATCTTCATAACAAAACACAAAGAACATAAATAAGACAAGAGTATGAGATGTCAGGGGGTGTATCATTAAAATGTAACAATGCATTGTATCGATTACATTGGAGATATAAAATACATTATACATTATAAAAATGACAGGCATTATAAGTTTTCATGAAATTGAAGTTTTCATGGAAATGAGGAAAAATGTTTTAAGAGAAATGAGACGTCCTTTCCTCGGTGGCGTCACATGAAACGACGTCCTTTTATGATGACGCAGACGCAGCTGGATTTGTTGCAAAAAGTGTCTGGAGTGTTTAAAAAAAACTGGCTGGAGTGTTTCCCCACTGCTGCTGTCTTCTGTGTTTTTTCTTACTCAAGCCAAATGATTTGGAAGTAACTGCCCGTTCATATATTTCCACAAACACCACAAATTCCATGTAGAGCCCCTCTTCTGTTTTTCCAATCTTCACTTATTCCTGACACGACATTTTCATATATGTATTATCACATTATCTATGCGTTAAATATCATTGCTCTTTGAACTCCTTCATGTTAGCACGTCTGAATTAATTCATTGCAAAGAAGTGAATATGGGCCACTTAAACTTGAATTGCTTCTCTGCTATCTCGTTCAAATGCTCCAGCTGTGGAGGCAGAGTTTTTATACCCGATTGTTGAGTTGGGAGTCTTTCGCGGAGGATGCACTCGTGTATCCTCGCCCCTCGTTCCTCGATCCTCGCTCCTCGGTGCACAAATAAGAGGTTTGGGATGGTCTGCAAGATTGCGTCGCCAAAACAACTTCCGGTTCAAGCGAGGATCGTGGAGCAAAGGGGAATGACAAATATGAGACTTAAAAAACACCCACTGACATCCTGAAACACCTGGAAGTGATCGGGAGAATTCCGCAGCTCCTTCATCAGCAGGTGAAACTCTCCTGGCTCTTGTCTCGTTTTTAGGATTGGATAAACTCAGCATTTTCTTTTTCTTTCTCCAAGAAGTGACAGAACCACAAATTTGTCCTCACTGCTTGATGACTTTATTTTGTCTAGTACTGCGAAATTTCGCAATGCACAGAAAAATAAACACATCGGATTCAGTGTGCAAGGTGTCTGGTGTAATGGGTTTTCTTGTTGTTGTTTTTGTTGTTTTTTCGAAATACTGATTCAAAATACGCCTCTGAAAAAAAATGGACTCAGTGTGCAAAGGCCTTTACAGCTCAGTTAATAGGTTTCATAATAAGTTGGCTGAATTCCTGGTCTCTCTGTACGTTCTGTCGCCGTGTGCAGGTGTTTGCAGCTGGAGCTTTGTGGCCGTACTCTAAGAGAAGTTTGCTTCAGCATCCAGCGGGATGGAGAGCCTCAGGACACACATTTCAGTTGCAGAGTGGGAGAAATCATGGTGAGACAGTGGAAGCACATTGTGTTCAGCGTGTTGTCTTTACTGGACATTGTTAGAGAGCCAGATACGAGCTGGTGTCTGTACCTTAACACAACAAAACATTTCTTTAGCGATCCCAAAAACAACTCGCTGGGTTCATGCCGCTTTCAGTACTTCAGCACGCATGTCACATTTAATCTTTTATCCATTTATGCAGCTGAATAAACTTGCACTTACTTGTATTTTATATCCTATTGAGGGCAGGGCTCGCTATGCGATTAAACTTTTATTATTATTGTTGTTATTATCCTTTATTTAAACTCGAAGAATCACTGAGGTTGCCCTCATTTACAATTATGTAGTTAAAGTTAAAAGAAAAATTTGAAAAAAGAAACAAAAGCAGAACAAAATACTGATCATGCTGAATCATGAAGCTTGTGAGGTTTCATCAGACGCCATCGCCATGATGATGGCGTTATTTGCCATAAACAGGAAGTTGTTATAACTTCACTTTATAGTATCCAATCTGCCCCAGAGTTCACGGTTAGTAGGAAAGCTATTCTGAGAAAACTGACATGTCAGTAAGGAGTCATACACACATTGCACCCCCCACTCGAAACAGGAAATGAGCCTTGTTTTACAGGTTTCACGGCATTTTCATTAAATGTTCATGCTGTAGACAACACTGATCACTACTATGAGCTCTTAACGCTGCATTCTGCATTATTTTTGTATTTTTGGAACTGACACTTTCAATCAGTTACCTGCGCTTCAGTTGACATTTCAACTTTTTCAGCTGCTTTATTTTAAATGATGTCTGTCTTCATTCAGCTCCCTTTTTAATTTTCTTCTCCCCCCTCTCTCTCTTTATCTCTCTTCAAGATCTTGGATGCAGCCAGTCTGCAGGTTACCCCTGAGTTGTTTCGGGGCTTGTGCATTTATGATGTGGTATGGCTGCGCGGTGCTGGTACCTCACCAGAGGCCACCGTCCCCCGCCTGCTCCTCAACGCCACTCTATTCTGGGACTACCCCACTGAGCTTGTACGCCACTTCAAGGTGTACTGGCGACGGCTGAGAGGACCTGATCCTCACATCCCCCCGGGTCACCTGCTTCTGGTGGGCCGCACGTATTCTAATCTTTATAGAGTAACGGAGCTGGCAGTGCCAGAACCACCCGGCCTCCTGGAGCTGGTAGTGGAACCAGTGATGCGGAACGGTTTTCCAGTCCCAGAGAGCCACTGGGGAAGAAGAAGTCTCAGCTACACAGAAGACTTTACACAATGATGTTGCATAACTGTTATCAGGCTGCCTCTGTTGTTTCTTTGATAAATGGTAGTACAGTCAAGGCTCTGGTGTAATATTCAGCATTTAAAATTTGTAGAACTTCAGTGGCCTACAGTCAGTTCTTGGCTCAAAAAATGTAAAATAGGTCCCAGTGATAGAAGAAATGCTATGTAACAGCAGACTTCCACCAACTGTTTGCTGGGCTACTTTCTGTCTGAATGCCACTAAATGTTGGATTTTTCAAAGCAAAGTGGAGCCATTGACCAAACAACATGATGAACACGATGCTTATCTGTTTAAATTATTCCGTCTTGCTTTGTTTTACTTGCTTTTAGATATAATAAGTAAATTCATTATTAATCCCACAGCATGTTTGCAGCGTAATAGAAGCAAAGGGTTAGCACAATATCTAGCAAGATGTTAGAAATAAAAAGAAAGGGGAAAAAATCAAAAAATGTGTAATAGTAAGAAAACCATCTTAGTGGATGAATTTACATTGTTGCAACTAGATGAATTAGTCAGTTTGGTGTGTGTGGTCTGTGCGAGCAGTGTTTACTGTAAAGACTGAGCTTCACACGTCGGTGTCCGGATGAGATGGGACGCATTCTCCATCTGGAACGAAAACACTTTTCTCCTTTCTTTCACATCTCAGGGCAGAGCTGGCTCTTCCTTTTAGTGTTTTTGGCAAATTTGTCATTATACTGTTGATTGTCTCAACTGTTGACCTTTAACTTTTATGTCTTAGGTTGATGAACTTATTTTGACTCTAACAACACTCAGGTGTTCAGCTGTACCTTTTGATCAGACAGGAAAGGAGTGACAGCAGACAGAAACCACATTTCCTGATAGTACAGTGTATGTGTGTATGTATCAAGACTGATATAAAACTGTATCACATTGTACCATTCTTCATCAGACCTCTGAACAATGACTCCGTATAAGAAGGATGATTCCATCACAGTCAGTAAAACTTCTGTTTGCTCTGAGCTTTCTTACATGGTGCATTTCTGTTGTCAGTCCAGTCCAGATTGCTTTGCAAGCAAACATCCTGGTACTTCAGGACGCTACCATCTCAGTGTCAACTGTCATATACAGTTCATATAGCGGAACTAATGTTGCCACAGCAACGGTTACATTGTAACGGCAGAGTGCCGTGGTTGCTGGGGTTACGCGACGCTTTCTTACGCCGGTACGTTTTCCTGTTTCTCGCTGTCATTACAGTAAATATAAACGGATCAAGCCGACCTCTCGATCATTCTACTTGGTATCAGAAGTAGTGTCAACGTTACAAGAGACAAAGTAAGAAGACGGACAGCAAGAAAAAAAGAAATGGCTAAGTTTAACCCTCCGGAAAACTTTACGTTTGACAAGCCGACGGAGTGGCCCGAGTGGAAGCCACGGTCTGAGCGATACAGAATCGCAACAAAACTTCACAAGGACGAGGGACAAGTACAAGTGAGCTGCCTGATTTACGCCATGGGCAACGAGGCAGAAAACATTTTTAAGTCATTCACGTTTGCTCAAGAGGAGGACCGCAATGACTTTGTCATCGTTATGGGGAAGTTTAACGACGACTTTTTTCCGAGGAGGAATATTATCCACGAACGGGCGTGTTTCTACCAACGGATCCAACGGCCGGGTGAGAAGGCAGAATGTTCCATCAGAGCCCTGTATGATCTCTCGGAGCACTGTGAGTTCGGAGCAACTAGAGAGGAAAAGGGTGCTTTTCCGTTTACTTTTTAAACGGAAAAGCACGAACTGGAAACCACAACAGCGACAAGGGGGGGGATGAGAAGAAATGTGGCAAATGTGGGAAAACAGCATCACAGAGATGTAGTAGCCGTTTGTCAAGCAAAACCAACGAAAAGTTTCAAATCAAACTTTAAATCATAAAAAAATCAAAGGGCCACTTTTGCACCATGGGTTGTGGAGTACACGGATGGGAAAAACATAAGGCCCAAACGAATGTTCAATTTCAACAGTAAACGTGGTTTATTTTACCAGAAAACAAGCAAACACAGAACAAAGAAAAATTTCTCTCTTTCCCGCTTTGGTAAAAAACCATTAGCCCACCCAGGTGCATGCTGGTCCCTACCGTGCGCCTACCTATATAACCTCAGGTGCCTCCCTACCGTGCCCAAATGAAACAAAACAAATAATGAACAACAAAACACCCAAACTAAAGAAATAAACTAACAGAATACTAATAGAAATTTATTCATAATGAAATAAAAAAAAATTGATTTAGAATAATCAAATCTAAACACTAAACTAAATACTAAACAGCACTAAATACAATAAACAAATAGCTCCAACAAGAGATGAAAGGTGTCCTGCAGAAAGAGCTACCTGCCACAACTGTCACAGAATGGGACA
>JAPQLA010000009.1:21658337-21671264 GCA_029822935.1 Naso vlamingii
GAGAATAAAATATGAACCCCCAAAAATGAGCATGATATGGCCTCTTTAAACTCTTCTCCAATGTTCTTCTTTTTTAACTTTTCTGTATTTCTTTTTATTTTCTCTTTTTCTTATAAACTTTTGACAAAACCACATGTGAAACTCATTTTTCTTCTCTGCTGACCTCACACCTTCCCGAGAGCAAATAATGTTTAATTTAGTCCTGTATGTTCTGTTCTCATCCTTGTAATGATCACTTCTTCTCTTTCCTCCCCTTGTCTCATTTTACCAACCTCTGGATTCATACAGAGTCAGTCTCTGCCTTTACTTCCATTGCCCCTGTCATATTGCTCAAATTTTCCTTTTTTAGGTTTAGGTTTATTTTATTTAAAACAGGGACAGCACATATCAATGAACATTTAAATGTAAATATGGAAGATTATAGCCAGTGGCTAATTTCCATCATTTTGCTGTTGCTTTAGCTTCTGTTTTACCCAGACTTGTTTTTATAAGTATGTTCACTGATCTAAGAGTTTGCTTTGCATATTTGTCTGCGAGTTTATTTCTTCATGAGTTGGAGCCCAAACAAATCTAACATGTAATCTCAAGTTTTGAATTGCATACATTATTAATATCTCATAATCAGGATCTTGTTTGCTAAGAGAACTTAAAGTCTGCAAATGTTGTAAAGCTAAACAAGACTCTGTACTATTGCCTTCATTGGTTTGACTTCTATTCACTGTGATGCCATGATTATTGCTCCCATTTCTGGCTCTTCTTCTCCTCTTCTTCTTTTAATTTCATGGCAGGTTGCAAAAAAAGGTGCATACCGCCATTTACTAGACAGGAGTATGCATCATGAGCTATAAGAGACTACTTAACATCATTTTTTAAAAAAGGGCAAGAAACCAACTTAAAAGGATCTCATTAAATCCTTTGATATAACCGTATCTCCTTCAGACAGCTAGACTGCCTTATTTATCTTTTGGGCTGCCCTGTGCACTCTTCCCTTTATGTCCGACAATGTTTACATTCAGAGCATTCATCTGATTCACTGTTACCGATCAAGACAATATTTTATTTAACCCTGTGTGGTCAAAGTTTAGTTTACCATCTCCTCCCTTCTGTCCTCTCCTACACACCCTGAACATTTTTCTGCACACTATAATATTTTCATCCACTTACGTCCCTGTCCCATCTATCTTGCCATCTCTTTATAATTTCATTCTTGAACATTGCCTGAGCTTCTCCTTTGCCAAAAGGAATATCCATTACATCCACCATCCTGGATTTTTTCATTTATTTATATATTTTTTTGCCGTTTCATCTGTTCCCTCATTTCCTTTAATGTCTGCATGAGCAGGTACAGAACAAAATCTCACTTCTATTCCAGTCCTATTTAATCGAAATAAACTTTGCTGAATTTCCAACTTTAAGTCTTCCCTGTTAGATGTAACATTTTGGATACTGAGTAGGGCTGCCACAGAATTAGCACAACATACTTCCTCCACCCTCTGTACTCCTATGATAACTGCCATCATTTCTGTTGAATAAACTGACATCTGGTTAAGTCATCTTTTCCCAATAAAAAACACATTCCTATACCTACTTTATCATTTTCATCTTTGAACCCATTTGTTTACATATCTAAATAACTGTAGTACGTGCTTCTTTTAAAATGACTTGCCATGTGTCCTTTCCCAGCCTCTTCTCATTCTCTCTTTAATTCCATTATATTTAAATCGACTTCAGTTCTGGGAAACAACCAAAGGGGAACATTACTAGTAGAGGTGGGGGGGCTGAAACATATATCTTCTACTCCATTTTTTGATTTAGTCTTTGCTACCCAGCCAAATCTGCTACCTTGAAAATGACCATATTCCTGACATTCCTGCAGTACACTCTTGGCAGAGTTTTATAACCACATCCCTGCAGTCGGCTCTAATACTTAAGCATAAGTTTATCTCTTCTAAGATCTAAAGGCACTTCTCCTAATTCAAGCTGAATTTCCTCTGTTGGTGCTGACCTCATTGCACCAGCACAAATCCTCAACGCTTTATTTATCACTCTGTCTATTTTCATTACATGTGCTTTAGCTGCTGCATCTACACAAAGCATCCATAATGTACTGTCGACCTCATCAGCAAAAAGTTCTCTATGTTCAAGACAGTTACTAAGTCTTCTGACTAAAATTTTTCCACCCATTTACAGAGATGGAAAGTTAAGGCAATGGGTCTGTAAATGCCAGCATTGTTAAAAAAAATTAAAAGTTAATATTAATGCAGTTTCCAAGTTTTCCAACTTTTTGGCATTTCCCATTTCCTGTAAGCCTATCTTATTGAATAAAAGCAAGTTTAGCTTTAACACCTATCAGGCAGTTTACTGAACATGACATAACTCAGCTGATACTCACCTGTCGCAGTATTTTCTATCTTGCTCACGAACTGTAATGGACATCTTCTGAACTCCCTTCACTTCCTGTTTTATTTTATTACTCTAACCTTATCCTTGTTCCATACCCACTTCCTGTTAAGTTTCCCGCCTGTCTGTCAGCCACACCTGTTGCCAGTTTGGTAATCAGTCAGTCAGTACTTAACCCTCAGTGTTTTCTACTCACTTTGCCAGATTGTCTAAGTCCTCTAGTTACCTAGCTCTCTCTCCATCTTTTCTAGTGTTTGATTTCCCTGTGTTTGTTGACCTTTTGCCTGGATTTTGACTCTGCTCTTGCCTTGCCCTGTTTGTAAGTTTTGCTTATGGTTTTTGATTCTGGACTGTTTTTTGACTCTGCCTCTGCTTTTGCCCCTGCCTGTACTTCTGTCTCTCTGTGTATGACCCTTGCCTGTTCTTTGATTAAAATGTGTGTATTTTTGGAACATTCTGCTGCCTCCAGTTGATCTCTGCACTTTAGTCTATTCCGCCCAGTCATTACAATTTTCAGTTCCTTTTGATAAAAAAACAAACATGTTTATTCATTTTTTCTTAGAAAAATCAAACACAAATACACAAGACAGGGCAAAAGCAAGCTAGGGATAAAGGGAGGAAATTCAGAAAAAAATTCAAAGGTATAGACTAGAAAAACCATACATATTAAGGCTGTCAGTGTTAACGTGTTGATTGTGATCAATTAAAAGGCTGCTGTTTTGTCCCTCTCATGCACCCTTAGTCAAGCCGCTGCAGCAGTTTCCTGCTTCCTACTGGCAGAAGAAAGACAACAACACGCTTTTGAGTGGCTCATATTTTCTTTTCTTTATTTGCCTTCCTCCCAAATCCAAGTCAGAAGATAGATACCATTCTTTTGACTGTCACAAAAAGGAGATGGGCAGAGTTTGCCACCACTAATTAGCTTGGCTCAAATACAGGTAGTCAAGGAGAAGTGCTAGCCTGCCTCCACCTACAGTCATCTGATAAACTTTCGAACATCACAAATGCACTGTGTGCCTGTTGTGACTGTTTTTTTTCGACATTATGTTATTTTTAGACCCAGATTAGCACTGAGTGCAATTCTAGAATCAGATACATACTGAAAGTAAAAAATGGGGCACATATGCAAACCACTGTGGATGAGCTTGTAAGCAGGTCAACAAAACAAAATGTCTGTTAAAAAATTAAAATTAAATAAGTGCTAATCTAAGTCTAAAAATAGCAAAATTGGTAAATAAACAAGTCACAGCAAGCACACAGGACCATTAAGAGTTGTTGGAAAGTTTAGCTTTTGACTTATGTTGGAGGCAGGCTAGCAATTCTCTTGACAATCAATATTTAAGCTGATTAGTGGTGGGTGAGCTGTTTTGTCCGTGTCTTCCTTGTAACTGCACCACACTTATGCAAGAGATGTACTTATTAAAAGCTGCTGGCAGTGTGTAGACTATAGCTAACTATAGCTACATGTGAACACACTTCTCCCGACCCTGCCATACAAGTGCAGTGGTCGAATCGCACCAATCCTTCCTTCTATACAGCAACCCTGACCTGTTATTTAAACTGTAGAAATGGTTAACCTTACATTTCACAGAATTTCTTGTCTTTCATTTCCAAAATGGCAACTTTACTGACTCATCCAGAATGAAAATACACAGAATTGTCTTTACTTTTGTACACTTTGATCCTGGCAGCAGTGTAAGGTGAGAACATCGTGAAAATGGAGCTCCAGGAGGGACTTCGCTGTGTCTGGTGGTTGAAAAAGTCCAGCGGGTGCTGTATATGGCTTTTTATTTCTTCCACTGAGAGGTAATCTAAATATTCCTGTTTTGAAATACACATATTCCTCAACAGTACCCTCCACTGAAACTGAATCTGCTCATTTACAACATACTTTAATTTTTTACTTCAGCTTTGCAAAATATCATTTCTTATGACTAGGTCTTTCTTGGATATCGATTTCTACATTTACTGAGCATATTATGGGGAAATGATTGCTTCCAGTACTGAGTTCAATTACTTTGCAAACATCAAGTCACGCTCTCAAACTGCCAACTTCGCAACAGAGTGGCAGCTCGTGGCGAGAGGCATCATAACAGGATGTATCACCTCTCCCATCTTATTTGTCATAGAAATTAACTTGATTATTACATCAGCCAGCAAAGAATCCAAAGGACCAAAGACCGTCACAGGAAGTCAGCAGCCGGCAATCAGGGGATACATGGATGACCTTACTGTGACCACACCAACCGACGTGCATGCAAAATGGGTCCTGGCAGAACTTAATCAAATGGTCACCTCGGCGAAGATGACATTCAAGCTCAAAAAATCAAGGTGCCTGGTGATCCTGAAGGGCAAACCATCAAGCAGGTTCAAGATGCTTGTCCAAGGGAAATTGATTCCAACAATACAAGGAAATCAGATAAATGCCTTGGTAAATGGTATGATGACACACTGACTGACAAAAATGGTATATTCCAAATGGAGAAGCAAGTGGAAGAATGGCTAAGAAAAATCGAAAAGTCGGGCTTGCCTGGACAATTTTAGCGCTAGATCTAACAAAATGGCCTGCCTCCAAGACCTATGTGGCCCCTTACTGTGCATAAAGTGCCTATGACAACAGTCAAGGGGATGGATAGAAGGGTCAATAAGCACATAAGCATGGCTTGGGATACCCCCAAGCTTTACATCCAATGGGTTGTACATAAGATCTGACCAGCTACAGCTTCCCCTGTCCTCTGTGGTAGAGGAGTACAAAGTTGTCAAAAGCAGACTCTTCTGGACATACAGAGACTCCCAAGATCCACTTGTTAGGGAAACAGGCATAAGAATGAGATCTGGGCAGAAGTGGACCACCAGCATTACAGTCAGCCAGGAAGAATGCTCTCTGAAGATCAGAGACATCATCGGAAACACTCGCATCGGAAGGCAAGGGCTAGGAACCTCTCATTTTCAATAGTGGTTTAAGTGCAACCCTAGGGAGAAGAGAGCCATGATCAAGGAAGAAGTCTCTCAAAGTGCTTTACATCAAGCATGAAAGGAGAAAGAAGTATCCAGTCAAAACAAAACCACTGCTGAACACCATCACCATTATCAGAGAGAGACAGAGAGCGGTCACCCAGTGCGAAGCCAAAAAAAAAAACCTGTTGTACACAAGCCAGGGGTGGAGGATGAGAGTCAACTTAGGCACAAAACTGCAGTTTCCAGAGGCAGTACTGTCCACAACCCTGAAACCAGATGTCATTATCTGATCCCCAGGAGGAAAGAAAAAAAATCATCATGATGGACCTAACAGTTCCGTAGGAAGAGGGCTATGAAGAAGCAGAAGAGAGAGAGGGGATAAATGCCTTGGTAAATGGTATGATGACACACTGACTGACAAAAATGGCATATTCTGTATGGAGAAGCAAGTGGAAGAATGGCTGAGAAAAATCGAAAAGTCGGGCTTGCCTGGACAATTTTAGTGCTGGATCTAACAAAAAGGCCTGCCTCCAAGACCTATGTGGCCCCTTACTGTGTATAAGGTGCCTATGACAACAGTCAAGGGGGTGGAGAGGTGGCTTGGGATACCCCCAAACCTTTAATGTCCAGACACTCCTCTGCAACTTCCACCACTGTCTTGATTCTGTCACTTTTTCCTGTCTTGTCGTGTTGCTACGTTAACAACTTGAAAGCTACAAAGTTCTTTTCGTCTACTAGCAAGGTGCTCTCCTCAACATTACACTTGGAATTGCATGGCTGGTGTGGAGGAGCTGAGATTTCCTACAGCCTGAGCTGTGTGGTAGGCTACTGCGTAATTCTGCATTGTCACTCAAATTTACATGCCACATGATTTTTGCTTAATTTGATTAGCATTGGTACTCTTTTTTGCCTCAGCATATATGACACATTAGCAAGCTTAAACCTCTGCACTTCTCAGCACTAGATTGTTTCTGTGCCACACATCCAGCATATGCAGCGCTATGCTTACCTCAACAATATAAGCATTTTTACTTATCATCTTTATGACATTTTCCATAGTCATGCTCACCTCCACATTTTGCACATCTTTGTCTCCTTTTACACTGTTGTACTGTGTGTGCCATTCTCTGACATTTGAAGCACCTGTAGTTGTACTTAATCCAACCCATTTGAACCTTAAAAGACATTATCTTATGAAAAACAAGCCACCTGTATTAGTTTTGAGTCTTTTTGCCTCTATTGTTTTTCCACCTTGTATCTCTTTCTTCACTTCTTCTCAGCTTTGTTGCCATTCCTGGTACATGCACCTTAATCTTTTCACCAATAAGGTTACTTATTTTCAGAATCCACTCCTGCTGCTTCTTATTTACTGCTGAAATTGAGATTCTTCTGTTACTCAGCAGTTCAGCACATTTTCTTCTCCCAGTTTCCTTCTCAATTGCTTTAGTCACCTGAACTGGATGAAAGTGGCCTTTACCATTACTGGGCATGTAACAAAGCATTATGTAATAACTCTACAAAATCTAAGAAATTTTCGCTTCATTATGCAATAACACAAGCTAAACTGTGTATGTAGTAATGGAAAGATAATTTACTAATTGACCTTGGTTACATCCCCAGCCAAGTACAATTTGCAACTAGGACACAGTTACTGGTCTTGTTGACAATAACTGGTACAACTCCACCTTCTCGCCCTGTCTTTGGATTGGTAGCAGTCTTCAGCACTACAGTTTTCACCTTTCTAATTGTGGAGTTTTATGTTGTGGACATGACAGCAAAGAAAAAAGTTGTAGACGTCAAGAGACTTGTACACCTTTTACTTCTCATGGGTATAAACACTTGGAGTGTCGATTAGCTTCGCGTAGCCTATTCTGGCCATTTGTTTTGTTTAACCATTGACTGAATACCAATACACATGGGTCTGCAAGATATATCTCATTAAATAAGGTTCATTTTGTGGTGTAACAAGCCTGTCACTGGGTGACAAGCAGTTGTAATATTCAGAGAACATTTTGAAACTAAAATTCAGTGTATTTGTATCTCTTTGGGCTTTCTGCTAACAAGGTGCCTATGCATCTGCAATGTTTACTAACATATAACTGGCCCATTGGACCTTATGGGATCATCTAATATTCCAAGATATGTAACAGTTATCTAATTGTATGCTGTTCATTTTGCACTGCTTTAAGTTTAGAGTTAATTGACCATCCTTTTGTGTTTCTTTCCTTTTTGTCGTTAATAGGCCACAGTCTGCGTTCTTAAACTCCAGTCCAGTAGGCGGCAGTATTGCCTCATATGCTTCGATTAGTTCGCCGCCAAAACGCTCATTTCACAGAAGAAATATTTTTCTTTTCGGAAGAAGGTCCCGACAAAGCGGCCCTAATTCGTTTTAGCCATAAAAAGTCGAAGAATCGGAAACCAACGATGTACGCCAGGACAAACACCGGCAGCACACACGGAGACTTTCAAGATAGAAACGGAGTGAATTATGTGACGTCCTCAGAGTCTTTTGGCCACTGCTCCCAATTGTTCTGGAAAAAGGATCCGAACGACTCCGGAGTAAGAAAGCCAGCTGCCACCATCGCTTAGCTAACGTTAGCGAGCCAGCCAGCCAGCAAGTAGATGGCGTGAATCAAACGACAAACTGAGCCGCGTGTTACTCATCAGGCTCTGAATATGTTTGGTGCACATTGTTTCTTACAGTTGAGTGTTGAGTTGAACACAATGTGGAAGTGCTGGGTAATTTAAAGCTGCAGCTTGTGTCACAGAATAGCTCCGTTAGCTTCCTGCTATTGTGCCAGTCGTCAGGCTGAGCGGCTCATGGCCTACTTTGACTCTCCATTGCCGAGCTAATGCTAACGTTATGTGACTACATGGTGTTAGCTGCTGCGTGCTGTTTATTTTCTGCTCCTTAGCCCCATGAAGAGTTTAGGGAAATTAGGTGTGTATCCTATGCGCCCTGACTCTGCTGTGTTGAGATACTAAGAGGTCTAGAGATAATAAGTGCTAAGAAAATATAAGTAAACATCGCCAAGCATCACTGAGACAATGCTATCAATGCTAACATCAGACCAGACAGACGGACAAATGTTACCGTGAGCTAACGGAGCCGGCGCAGAGAGCAGAAAGCTTTTGTTGTGATTAGAGTCTTGTGTGTGAAACAGCGCAGAGGAAGATTTCCTCCAGTATGGTGGGGTAATTGAAACTTACGAGGGATGTTTCCTCGAGGCCTAACACTGGCAACGTTAGCCAGCAGTCCTGAGTAAACACGAGCAGGGGTCCAACAGGCAGGGCGAGCGGAAGACGTCCTGCGGAGGACTGAAAGACTTCTCACATCTCACAGGACAACATTCAAATATGTTTCACGGTGCGCTAAACTGGAACGTGGACCGCTTTTCCACACATGCAAGTTAAATCCACATTACTGTTAACTGCATGTGCAGGACTGTGTTGAATTACACAAATGAGCTCTGTTATCATGCAGGGGAGTTGTTAGCAGTGAGAGTCACTCTCCTGATGTTTCTCGGATCAGTCTCCTCAAGCTTTGGTGTTCAAACTCTGTTCACAGGAATGACGGGCATCCTGTTTTTGTGTGATAGCGCCACTGTTTTGTTCATAGTGTCTCCTGTCTGAGGTCCTTTGCAGTTGATTTGTAAAATGGCATCTGTAAGCATCTTCTTTCTAAATGTCTCCTACCAACAAGCACCTGGTCGGTAAAGTTCCTCAAAGGTGATGCTTTCCCATGAACATTTTTGGGAGAATGCAGTCATACGCTGGCATTAGGGATACACGACATTGGATTTTTTGCAGATATCTTATATGCTGATATTTTAAGACTTATTTAGCCAATAAACGATATTGGTTCCGGTACATATGTATATTTTTGCCCACACCTAATTGTAGAGATCATCATGTCTCTTCTGTAGTAGAATTTACATACAGTATTATTATGCTTACTGCAGGCATAAAATACAAAGCTTAAAATTGTGTAATATTCATTCCTTGTGCAAAAGAAGAAAAATACTTGAACTAATGTTACATAAAACATGTCATATTTAATTATGACAATTGCTGTTAAACAAAACAAGCAGTCTAAGGTACATCCTACTTAGAACTGGATGATGCTGTTCCTGAGACAATCAGAACAAAACCCACAACCAGGACAAATTTGGCCTGTTTCACAAGTGACAAGCTAAGTAAACAGCATCTGTCCACAAGGAACATGGGAAACATGGTGTCGACAGCAGCCTATTATTTTTTTTGGCTATTATATCGGGGGATATTGACATGCTGGCTGATATGTGCGAATTAATTTTAAAGCCAATATTGGCCGATTCTGATAACATCCTGATAATATTGTGCATCCCTAGCTGACATGTCAGGGCTGTGTTCAGACTCTTGACTCTGGGTGATGCAGTGACAATGTGGAATTCTGTAAAGCTTTAGCATCTTGTCTGTTTATTTGGTGGACACTTGCTTGCTTGCAAGTAAATACTTAATGTCAATAATAATAATAACAATATTAATAATAATAATACACTTTATTTAGGAGTCCTTTCGAAACACTCAAGGATGCCTTACAGTGCATAAAATTAATACAAGTATTCATCACATAGATACATAATACAAAAAATCATGATACGCCTACGTAATATGTACTAATACAAAATAACAAGCAAAATGCATTAAAGACAATAAAACCAGGAATAAACGTGTGTGTCTAGAGTAAAAATATATATAATTTTTGTATATGCGTGTGTATATGTTATAGGACTGTTGTTTAATGTATTCTTGTCCTCTGTGACAGCCAAGTTCAACCATCAGCTGGTGTGATCAGCTCCCTTCGTCCTCCACGGCCCTCTCCAGTTCCAGTCTGTCCTCGGCGTCACTCTCTAGCTCCAGCCTCTCTATGGAGTCCCGAGCGCCAGCAGCAGCCACCACGGCGTCAGAAGACATGGAGTCAGACGAGAGGCCGTATGTCTGTGACCTGTGCAGCTGCGCCTACAAGCATGCCAGCTCTCTGCTCAACCACAAGCTCACTCACAAGACTGGAGACTTCCGGTAGGCACTCAGCACTTTCTTACATAAATGACAAGGACTCTCCCACGTTGCAGCAGTTGTCACTCTTTTCTGCACATGTCACTGAAATGGTGTTGATAGGATAGGTTTTCACTTTAGTAGGTCCAGTAGTATGCCATGTGGTCTCTCTTTATCATTACAAATAGTACTCTGCTCTCCGTTTCCGACACACCGCTGACATTTTGAGCTTCGCCTTCTCACATACTACAGCTTGACGTTGTACACCTGATCATGACGTCAAGCATTAGGCTAAGTCAAGGAAACAGCAGCATATTATTTTATTGGTTTGCATATTTGCAGAAATTAGCACATTGGCTGATATCGCTTACGTGCAGATGTTGGCAGGCTGTTGTCATTTATCTTAATTGCTGGTTATGTTTCATATTGACTAAGTACTCCAGTCAGTTGTTAGTCATGCAGTATGTTGGAGCAGAAACGGAAAATGATGCCCAAGTTTCTGTTCATTCAGTTAAGAATTGGTTTTGAAATGGAGCTGAATAAAGCCTGATTTATGCTTCTGCGTTGGCTGCACACAGGACGTACACTGTTAGCAATGCAAATGGTCTACGCTGCTGAGAGCATTTGTATCTGTGTGTCGGCATGTCTGCATTGCTCTGCAGTTCAGTAAGAATGGCACTGTGGCTATATCCACATTTCTGCGTTTAAAATGAAGGACTGAGTCTTAAAACACAGACAATCCTCGTCCACGAGCGGCTGGACCCCATAGTAGCTCTACTCTCCGTCGATACAACGCGCCCTAAAAGGCATATCACATGACCGTCAACATCCATGAAACAGTACTTGTAATCACACGGCACCTGTGCTTTCAAAGAATGCTCCCCTCTCAGGAACCTAGTCTGTGGAATTAGCAAGGGGTTGTTGTACTTCGATGTGTGTGCAGTCAATAGCTAAAGGGCGTTGTGACGTAACTTACTGTGTGTTTGGTAGAAGATGACGACAAACAGCTTATTTTTACACGGTGTTTTGATGCAACGTTAATCTGGCTCCGGGAAGATGGTGACAGCCTCACAAACTTGTCCAGTGATGACACAAACAACTTGTCTGGATAGTTTAAATGCGTTGGTGGTTTTCCGAAGTCTTCCTTTTCACTTATGTGACGTTAATATGATGTGCAGGTCGCCTTTGTGAAAACATCCAAGGGCGCCCGCATTCTTGTTCCCTCCACATGTGGACGCAGTTTTTTGCTAAAAGTCAATCAGTGCTGATCTGGACCGACACGCTCAAGTTTTCTCGCCATTCCTCTGGAACCATAACTCAATTGATAAAGTTGTCCCATTCAGTGAAGGGCTGATGGTGCCACTGAACATGGAAACTGTGACAGTTCAATGAATAATATCTTTCCTCCTGCGCATGTAAGCAGTAGTAGCGTGATGAAAGGCAGAATTTAGCTTTTCAACAGCTGCTAGCAGAGACAACAAGGTCAGCAACGCTTGTAACTTGTTTATGATGAAATAATGCTGGGTGGTTGAGGCTCACAGAGTCACATCCATCCCACATCCATACATCCATGAAACACACAGGCTTGTTTCTTACGAGAAATAGTTACATGAAGTGGGTATGACCAATCAGAGAAGGACACACCTCTGCCTCTGCCTGTCCACAGTAAGAAATCAAAATGGGGTCAGCAGCGTCTCCAAAATGCTCAGTCTTTGGGCTGCTTAGATGCTGAATTAGTGAGGTTGCCCGGCTGAAACGTACCAATATTGTTGCGTCTTGAATTTAAAATGGAGCAATGTGTGTTGATTGTCCGGATATGTTCTTCGTTAAACAACGGCGAGTGAAGCTGAGTGGATCGTGTTGAAATTGTAACTGATGAACATGGAATATGAGTTACTTTTACACCAGGAATTGCAATGCAGAAGGGAGAAAAGACGAAGGAGGAGATTGTCTGTACAACCACTGAACCGGAGGGTGACATGGCTCGACATTAACACTTGTCCGCTTGTCTCTCTGTGTCCTCGCGTAATTCCTCTGTAACTGCCCACAGCAACTCCGTGTCAGACGCGTGAATAAAACATTCCGTCATTTTATCTGGTGTCAGGGTAACCTTAACATTACTTTGTTAGCTGGTAAAATAGCTGCAGGTATCAGCTGATAACAATCTGCGTCCCTGAGTTTCAGTATCAAATGTGGTGATTTAACTGTCACAGTAAATTATACAGAAAACATCCGAGCATCACGTTCAATAACTCAGCCGTTTACTGCATGAACAAACAAGAACAAACACAAAGCACTGCGTGTATCTTTCTAAACCATTAGTTATGTTTCCGTCTGTTTTTTGTTTCTGTTCATAAATATGAATAAATAATTTATGTTGACATATCAGTTTGACTTTGGAGTGCTGTCCTTGTGCTCTTCATATACTTGCTGTTGTAAGTATTCATTATCTTTATCTTTCCTATTTAAAACCTGAAAATAAGATTTGTTTAGTGTTTCTCCAGGTTTGCTGGTTAGGGGTGGGGGGTTGAT
>JAPQLA010000009.1:21678380-21698206 GCA_029822935.1 Naso vlamingii
TGTGTGTGTGTGTGTGTGTGTGTGTGTGTGTGTGTGTTCAGATATGCATGTGGTGCATCTTGGTATGTTGTGTATTGTTTGGGTTGATGTGAAGTGTGTGCACGATACATATTTTTCTTGACCTACTGTCCTTTCTCCGTCTGAACCGGGTGTATGGTCAGGCACTCCACACTTTGATGAGTCTCACTCGACAGAAATAAAACAGTACCATGATGCCATGTTAAATTTTGGCTTCACAGAGAGCACATGCTTTTTTAATACTCCCTAGTATATTTCTGTTGTTTCATGAAGCTTTATATGCACAGACAGTTGTTTAAACCACAAATATCCCACTGTGTATGTGTTGTTGTTTTTTAACTAGCGTATCTACATGGATTAATCAACTACCATTGTGTCTATGAATAGCAGGTCCCTCTCATTGACTCAATATATACACAAACAGTTGATTTCTACCCTTGGAGCTGACAGGATCCATATTTTGCTTCGGTCTGTGTTTGCCGTCAGTCTGACCAGCCGCTGTCCTCTCGGCTCCTGAGGTACCTGTGCTGCTGACAGCTCTTCCTGTGGATGTAGACACTGTCATGTGATTTTGATTGATAACTATGGTGGCCTCGATCTCTTTTTGAATAAAAAATGAATAGATACTTAATTGTAATTGCATTGATAAAATAACACAACAAAATTTAGTTCAGTAGCATTCCATATAGCAGCATTCTCTTGATTTCAGTCTCAATACAAAATCAAATTGTGTGAGCAAACATGATGGTGTTGCATCATGACTGAATTCCCCAAGTGGACAACAAGAAAGTCAAGTGACAAGCGACACCTTTTTTGGTCAAAAGTCATTTCTGTGAAATGACACTCATCAAAGTTTTCAAGCACTCCACCAAAAATCAGCTGTGCTTGAGAAAACCGAGCCAACCCTCTGTCAGTGAAGCATGCTGTGTGGTCAGGGTTAAACCAGGGTTAGGCAAAGTTTAGGGAAAGGATCAGGGTTTGTTGTTAAGGAATGAATACAATTCAGTGAATTTTCCTCACAAGTATAGTAATCAAAATTTGTGTGTGTGTCTGTGTGTGCATGGTGTTGGTTCATAAGAACCGCTTCAACTGCCCATCCTGCTTTAAGAGCTACCGAAGCATGCTGGACCTGGCCCAGCACCGCTGCAGCGCCGCGGCCAAAAACCAGGTTGGTGTGAGTGTGATTGCGTGCGTGTGTGTGTGAGGCAGTGTCAGCAAATTAAACTGTAGTTGTGAGTAACGACCAACGTGTACAGGAGCACTCCTGCACAGAAAGTACAACTGTTGAGATCATTCCAAGCTTATCGGGGCAAAGAAAGGTTCTGTTTCCCTGCAGTTGTGATCTTTGACCACCAGAAATCAGGCTGGAACACCAACTGACCCCTGATCCCCCACAGCTACATGTGTAATCTGAGGTTGTGAAGACTGGCCCTGAGCAACAGTCCTTTGTGTGCTGTTATTTTAGCATATATTGTGCTTACCTTGTGCATTTTTAACAATTTAAACTAACAAAAACGAAGTAATTACTACCTCAAACACAAATGCTCAAATGATGGGAGAAGTTAGGGGCTGTTGAGAGGGGGGTACAAAAGCTAATTTTTTTTCCCCAGGGTCTCCTGGTGGGTTACTGACTGTGATTCCTGACCAGTAGACACAACTTAAAAAACTCCACTGGTCATAACCAGATTTAGAGCATGTACAATTTAGTCAGTGAATAAAAGTGATCCATCCTTTTAATGTGTACCTGAATTGTCAATTCTGTATTAAAATAGTAGTGAGACACTCTTTAAGAATGTGGCAGTAATTATTTTTCCAGTCCACACTGGCTGCTAACAGATGCTGTCCCATCACAATTAGAATTTAAATGACAAATGAAAAAGCTAAGGTCAAATGAGGCTCCACCGGCCTTTTTTAGGTGTATTTTTAGAACCAGTTTACCAGTTTCTCTACAGATTGTAAACTGGATTTGTTTCAAACCTGTCTCAATTCATTTTACCTGTCGCATTGCCCAGACAGGGAGTCTGTTCTAAAAAGTGTAAAATATTAGATACAAATGATGGTTGGAGCTGTGAAAGTAAGACTTAGGTTGTAAAAGGAAAAAACAGAATTCAAAATTTTAGGCAAATTAAATTGTCATGGTCTACAGGGACAAGGTTTGGTTTAACATTGGTCAGCAAAATACTGAGGTTGTCAGAGCTAGAGGACAAGTTGACAAGGCAAGCATCTTCTGTTGTCGTGGTTACAGAAGATAAGACAGATTCATGTGGATTTTAGAGTCGACAGTGTGATAGTTATTATCTCAAGGTTTGGTAATAATAGTTAATGTTTGAGTGTCTCTGTTTGCGTGTGTATGTGTGTACAACTCGACCACTCCATCTCCTCATATGAATAGAGACAGGGTTGCAAAGGGTAATGAGTCGTTGAGACAGAATTGAAAAAACTTAAACTTTAGGCCTTTTCACTGCAAGGTACAAAAGCTTAAAGAATCTGATTAATTGTGGAAAACATAACAGGTCATCACATTTTTCTGTCAACTGCCATTTCATCTGAAACTCATCTTGGCAGGCATGCATGTAGAACAAACAGAAATTATTTGCACAATCTGCCTTCCTCATGTCTTTCTCTGTCCACCCTCTGCTCTCCTCTCTCCTCCCATCCAGTCGAGCGGTCGTCGTTCCAATTTCTCCAGTACTCCTCGCCGTCAGCAGCAGCAGCAGCAACAACAGCAGCAGCAGCAACAACAAAACAGTACTAACTCCATGATGCAGCCACAGCATGGAGGACACAGCCAGCAGGAGCCTCTGCCCTCCCACTGCGTCTCACCCATGTCCCAGGGAGGGCAGAGCGCTGTGGTGAGCAGCCAGCCCGTGCCTGACCCCCACCAGGTAGGGCGTAGAGCATACACTGGGGACTCATTTGATCTCAGTAACAGTTTAGTTTATCTGAGTATGTTGAGCTTCTTTCTGTTTCAGCAGGGCCGTCCCAGCTCGGTGTCCTCTCAGAGCAGCCAGCAGAGCATGAGGAGCTCATCCTCCAACAAACACGTCTCAGCCAGCGCCACCCCATCCTCATCCTACTCCCTGCTCCAGCCCCTGGTGTCTGAGGTAAAGGAGATGAGCTCGGGATACACTAGGCTGAGCGCCAACCCCATGGTAGGAGAGAGAACTGGTCACACGCCCCCTGTCTGCTGACTAGCTGCCTTCTTCCTGTCTGGCTACTAACAACCGAGGGAAAACACTAATATTGTAATGCTTCATGTGTCCACTGGGGGCATCTGCTCACAGCTCATGTCTTTTCCACTTTTAGTTGTGTAAAACACATGCAACCATTTTTAATTAAGATTAAGGCCAGGTTACACCAACAAGGATTAATTTAATCTGAGATTAGCTCTCATCAAAGTTTGGTAAAAACCAGGGTTAAAATGAGTTAATCCAGATTTAAAATTAAGCAGCGCTCTGTTGCACCATTTAAAATTAATCTTGATTTATTAAAGCTAAGTTTATTTAGTTAAACTAAATTTAAACTGAGTTTAAAACTTGTTTGCTGAATTAATGGAACGATATGACTGAATCATAGATGATTTTTTTTTTTTAAAAAAGGACAACAGCACAGTGAAAAAGAGAACTAGCACATTTGACATTTGGTTCAATCCATCTGTTCAGCTCCAAAGTGTTTTTGTATGGTGAATCAGTATTTTGACAAAAAAATGATCATCATAGTAACTCAGATGGATTGAGCATGTCTCTCAGTTTTCTTCAAGAAACTTCATTATTTTAGTCAGTCATCTCAGAAATGCAGCCATTGTAAAAGTTAAACCTGCTTAACTGTAGATTTAAAGTGAACCTGAGATCACAGCTTAAATTGGAGTTTAAAGTTTTGGTGCAACAGAATTAAATTTAATCTTGGATTTAGAGTAAAAACTAAACTGAGGTTTAAAGAGAGGTTTAAATTTGATCTTCCTAAATTTAAACCAGTTTTAAAGTTTGGCGCAACAGAATTTAAACTAAAACTGTGATTAAATCCGATTTAAAAGTTAAACCATGTTGGTGAGTATTGGTGCCGAAACACTACCTGAAAAGGTTTGAACAGCTGCAGCAGGTCTCAGTGTTGCTGTGTGATACGCCCAGTGGACACAGTCTTAACTCTACTATATCTTTTAGGTTTTAATGTGCTGCTGATGGAAATAGGTTCCTGTGCCATTTAAATAGATATTGTGAGAGGACAATTGAAATCCCCTGTCAAACAATCGAGGGTGAGCTGTCCACACATGATTTTTCTTGTGCTGTATGTAGTACTGACAAAGCCATTTCCAAAGAAGTTCAGACGCTGTGTATAGCATAAATTGACACAGAATGCAAAGCACTCAATCTCTAAGAAGCCACACTGTAGTTACATTTAGACAACGTGGCTTGATTTTGTCTCACTGGGATCAGCAGGGACGTCACTGAAAGGGACAACATCTGGACAGCAACATCTGTTTCTCCAAATTGTACGCACCTTTCAGTGTTCACAGTGCCTTCACAGATGTGCAGGCTATGGGCACTAACATCCCCCCATACCATCACAGAGCTAGCTTTTGAACTATTTTGACGATGCTTTTGGTCCATCCATTATCTCCTTCTTGTTAGAAATGGAAACTGATGTCGTGCCTCCTTTTGACAATCTAAGTGTCAGCATGTGAAGATTAAAGGGATAGTTTATTTTTTTGATGTTGGCTCGTCAGTGTCTTACCTGCAGTAGATAACGATCAGCACACTCTCTGTATGAAGAAGCAGCGTACATTATCATTTGTAATCATTGTATGATACCTGCAACAAGCTCAGCTTAGACAAGTGCAACGACAACAAACACTTGAAGCTCGTTGATCAGGTGTATGGGTGAAGTTTTGGCTTCATACCCACAAAGTTTTTACTTTACTTACAGAATCGAGCGTCGTTGTCACCAACGTGAGTAACACTAACGTCAATCCTCTCTCCATGTGGAGTCTGTGACGTTAACAAGCTCCGTGTGCCTGCGCTCATAAGCAGGGAAGAGGCTGCAGCCTGCTCTTTTGACCTGCAGCCCTTTAACACTGCGGCTCGCTAACGTTAACGTGTCCCATCCCAATTAAATGCGAGGAAGGGATGTTAGTTATCTGTCTGTTAATCCCTGAAAACCACAAACAGCTTTCATATTTTATTTTTTGTCACTGTGTTTGGTTAAGAGTTACACTACATTTGACTGACAGGTCAGTCTCTCTCTTTTGAGTTAACGTGAACTTTACCAAACAGAGATGAGCCTGACTTGTTAACGTGCTAAAACACACTTTATTCAAACTGGACAGAAGCAAAATAAAACTATTTGATGAGTTTGAGTTTTGATACCATGATGTACTGTAATACCGGTTATCATGACATAGCTACCACCAACTTAAAGTATACATGTTCCTTTATGTGTTCATTACACTTTTAAAACTTTTAGCGCTTTACTTTGATGTCAGACAGCCATTTCATTTGGGACTACTGCGGTTGTGTGTAGTAATATGGACTTTGTGCTGGCAAAGTAAAGCACAAAAAATTTTAGAAGTGTAGCAGACACATAAAGGGACATATGAACTTTAGGTGGGTGGTCTTGTTGGCTAAAAGACCGATGCCGTTGGCACTGTTAACAACAATACTAGGATCTGTTTGCTGCTGGCGCATCACGCTGCTTCTCCATACAGAGAGCGAGCTGATCATTACCAGCTGCAGGTAAGACACTGACAAGGTATAAGTGCCTCATACACCCTCACATAAAAAAAATAAACAAAACAAAAAAATCAAAAAACGCAACTATTCCTTTAAAGACACATGGAACCCTGAAACTGAACCTTGAGAAACACATTTCATTTTAGATGAGCATTAAAGCAGTAAGTTAGGATTTAAAGCAGTTAAAAACAATCGTAGAGAGACCAGTCAGACTGTGAAGTCTAAAATAATGAAGTGATGGAAGTCAGGAGTACTGATGCGGAGGGTTCTTTTCATATCAGTGTTAGAGTTGAGATAATTTACAATCTGAACTAGCGCTGTCTGTACTGTGATCTCTTTTTTTTTTCTCCTCCAAAAATCTCATAAAATCATTTTACTGATTAAAAACAAGCTTCCCTGAAATTTGACTAGTGAGCGGTCAGTTGGATGCTGGTCTGTAGTTTACAAGTATTGGAGCATCTAAGTCGGGGTTTTTTGTTTCTTTCTTTTGTTTGTTTTTTTTGTTTTTCTATTTTTAGAAGAGTTGTAACTAGGGCAGTTCTAAGAGCAGCAGGGGAAAGAGAGAAGTTTACCTAGTAGGCTTCTTTTAAAAAAAAGATGTAAATGATTTTCAAAGGATGTTGCCTCAGCTGAAAACAAACGTTCTGGCCTGTTAAATTTAATATTCTGACAAGAAAAAAAATCAGATCTAATATTGTGTATGTGACCTCTGAAGTGGACTGCAAAATGTTCACATGTAGAGTTTGATGGCATACTGCCGGACTTCATCAAACAGGATGAATTAAATGAGGATTTGGGGGTTGCTGCCACTTAACAGTTTTGAGGTGTGAGCTTTTCCTGCATGTTGTGTTACCGTATTACAAATGCTCAGCTGTTGACAAAAGATTTGACAGTTGACCCTAAATTTAGGCCTTATCCCATTTCACTCCTTGCCCCTACCACTCATCCCTACCCCTCCATTTTGTATGTTTACATTTACGTGTAGGGTGTGTCCTGATTCTTGTCGAGATGGGAGGTAGGATCGAGTGTTCGGGCTAAATGGCCTTCAAACGCCGATTTTTCAGGGGCACATCTCAAACAGAGGGTATGAGATTTGCCTCACAAAACACTGGCAAGATTTCTGCAGGAGTGACAAAGGCAACCAAAGAAACTCAGAAATCAAGTAATTTCCCCCGTTAATAAAGATTAAAAATGACAACAATCATTGTATACTCCACTAGATATAATTTGTGTTAAATAGCATCATTCACATGAGTGAAGAGAATACAAACAGCCCGCTTATGTAAGCCCGTTCAGAGGAGAGGGGGACTTCCTGTTTTCTGTCATCAACTACGGCTGATGTAACCATTATTGTTGCACTGTATCAGCTCCCAGACACGTTGAAAAACTTCACAACGTTGTGTCTGTGCTCATAGCATCATCTGGGAAAAAAAACATGTCACATCCGCTAACTGTGAAAGCCGTCTGAGCCTGCTGATGATGGTGTTATTGAAGGGGCGTCCATTTTCCAAGGCACAAGGGGTAGGGGTAAAAATGAGAAATGGGATTGGGCCATTGTCTTTCGCCATCTTCTTTCTGCTGTTCAATGATTTTCCACAAGGGGCAACTGTCTCAGAGGTTGACCTGAGCTTACTGCTAACATTTAACATAAGATCTCTACGGGAAGGTTAAATGTCTGCAGGAGAGTCACGAAAATGACAATTTAATAACATATCACTGCCAACATTATTCTGTGACACTAAGGAATCTTTATTACTCAAAGATTTGGATCCTCATCCTGTTTTGTGTGTGCCTCATCAATCTGAACTTCACCACTGCATTCATGTTTTTTTATCGATGTATTTATTTTGTTTATTTCTGTTTTTGTTAAGAGTTCACTCCGCTCACACTAATATTTTATTCTCGTCCTTTCTTCGTTTTCTTCTTTTCCTTCCTTATTTTTCTCTAAATGGTATTTTACTTCTTTCAAACTTTTTCACAAAATTTATCTCTTTCTCCCCCCTCCTCCCCCTACAGCCGAAGCACCAGGACACTTTCTCTCTGGCCCCCCAGCGGCCCCTCACCACCATCAACCCCATAGGCCATTCTCTCCACCCGAACGGGGCGCCCACGCTCAAGCCTTCCCCTGTGCCACGTACCATTCAGGCCATGCCCTGGGAGCAGCGCTCCCTCTACAATCAATGAGTACCCAACGACCAGCGCACCCCGTTCACGTCGCATTCACCACCAACACGCACCCTCCTCCTCCTTCTTCTCCGCCTCTTAAATTCAGCATCAAGGAAGGAGAAGTCAGGACACCCTCCACTGCCTCCCCCTCTGTTGGAACATTGTGTTTGGGAAGCGGGAAAGGCACATTGAGAACTAGTTGAGATTGATTAATGAGTAGTTAGGTTTAAAAATGTGTTGCCTTGACCCTGATGTATGATCTATGCCATGTACTGGATACAAGTTAAAATGTCTGTCCTCTCACTACCAGTTTATTTCCCCTCCTCCCCTCTCACTCTAGTTATGAAAATATTTATCCTTTACATTATGAATAGTGTCTTTACCCAACCCTTCCCCTTTTTCCACATGTTAAATTAAATGAAAAGATATTTTTATCAAGTGTGACTCAAACCTTGAAAGAGGAGATGTTCCCGGATGACGAAATGCTCCCTCACATCAGATTTTATTTTCAACATGAAACTCAAACAGGCTTCTGTAGATGAGAAGGGGAAACACGACCTTTTCTTCTTTTTTAAGTTCCCCTTCAACATGCTGCAGAATAAAGATTGTGTACATTGTGAGGAGGTGTCATGTGACCTCTCATCTCTGAACAGCAAGGACCACGACATGTCGCTCAGCGGAACATTTCGACATGTTTAACTGCTCTGTGTTGTGAGACTGAAGCCCTGCTGTGAAATAAGGACCTCACAACTGCTGACAGGACAGTTTGGCAATGTTACCTTCTTTTAACACACAACTGAAAGCTCAGTTTTTTTTTTGTTTTTTTTTTCTAAACTTGCATCTGACTGGTGGCTTTGTATTGTTTAAGAATCTGTAGAAGTTAATAGTATGAGTCTCCATCCCATTTTTTCTTCCAAACTGACTGTTAACATGTTTGTTCCTTTCACTTTAAAGCACTTTAAGACAAGTGCGGTGTAATTCCTGTCTGTCCTGGGGGGGGGGGGGGGGGGGGGGGGGGGGGGGGGGGGGGGGGGGGGGGGGGGGGGGGGGGGGGGGGGGTAATTCCTGTCGGTCCTGCCCCCCCCCCCCCCCGGAGCTGTGTCGGCTGTAAAGATGTAACATTGCCTTACATCGACCTGTCAGTGCGACTCACTCACTTGATCACCACTGACTTACTCGCAGCACTGGGCCATGTTTGAGCCCATAACACGGCTGCATCTGGAAATTACAGTGGCCAGAAATACAGCTCGTCTATAAATGTTGAACATTGAGCCGCACCCGATAACCAACACACCCGTCACAGTTTAGTTACTTAAAATGAAAATATGCTTCTGTGTCACTTCCCACGATGGATTGAAACGTCTGCCTGCAGGGTGTCCAGTCAGCAAGCAGCCGGTTGGCCACGAAACAACTAAAAGATTTGTTGCATCAGAGTGAATTTTGTAAACAGGAAATTAGATGAAATCCAGTCTAAACATTGATCCAGTATGTAGTTCTGTTACATTATCTTGTTAACATGGTGTTCATTGAAATGCCCTCAATTCTACTGACATTGTATTATCTCTTTTTAAAGTTGTTTCTATTTTTATTCATGACATGTTTTTGTTGTTGCTTTTTCTCTCCTTGTAAAGTGTCTTTGAGTATTTAGAAAAGTGCTATACAAATAAAATGTTTTATTATTATCACCATCAGTGCTGCTTTACTCACTCAGAGGGTAATTACTGGTACCTGTCAACACTCATTTTTAAAATGTTTTTGAAGAACTACAATGTTTAACTGGGATGGAAGGAATTAATCTTGAGTTTGACTTGTAAGGTCCAGAGTGAAGTGTCAAGTGCTCGTAATGTGTTAAGTTTAATTTCTGCAGTTGTGACGAACTTCATCTGCTGATGTGATTCAAGCAGAAGTAGCCACGAAGTGGACGGCTTATTATCAGACTTTTCTCGTCTTTCAGCCACTCAAAATGCTTTAAAATCCAAGTCAAGATTCATTCAGTGACAGCAGGGGCATCAACCTGATGTCCTACCCTCTGAACCATAGCTGGGCTCAGGTCAGCTCCATCTCTCACCTTCAGCGTGATCCTGTGTTCATTTACCAACAGTAAATGGTTTACAAACTACCAACGGAGGGTGACATGTCGCATTGGTGAAGCATGGACACACGAAACATGCGAGCAGAGAGGAGAAGGAAAAAATGATCCTTCCTACTGAAGTGTCACATAAAGTTGCATCCGTGTCTCATAATAAGTTTAGATGATTTAAGAGGAATTCTTTGTTAGGGACTGATCCTACATCCAGACCTGGACAGTAAAATAAATAAAATGCTTGTTGGAAAGGGAGAGATACAGGTAACTTACATTAACTGTCCACCTAGCCTGAGGGGGCGGAGTCTCTGGTGTGCGCCCAGTCTGCTCAAGGCACCTACAAGTAGAAACACTGTCAGGTACTGTAAGGGGTGAAGTAACATTGTGTAGTGAAGTCTTAATTACTGTGGATTCAGTTTGTCTTCTGATTTTACTGAAAGGAATTTCTTGATATATTAACCATTTAAACCATCCAAGTCAAGGGATATTTTAGATTCCAAAAATTCGATTGTAATATGCATACACACTGTGGTTATCTGCCTCTGCTGTATTTGATCAACTTGCATTGAGACAATAACAGGAACATAAAAAGCTGTGTGATCAGTCTGAAGCAGTAACCAAATGACAGTGTTGCACAGTTTGAATTTGTCCACATCGTCGTCGGTCCCTGAAAAGACTGAAATAAGCGGACAGTTGATAGTTTTGTCATTTTGCTAACATTGCTTCCTAATAAAAAATGTACAGTTTCAGCTTAGTAGCGCTAGCAGCACAGAAGAGGGCTGGCTAGCACTAGCATTTTGCTTTGTTAGAATGTGTTGTAACTTTGATGGCATGGCATTCATACGTCGTGTTACACATTTAATTCATTTTTCAAAAACCTGGTAAAACAAACCAACATTTAAAAATAATTGAAAATTACTTAAATGAATAAAGCTAACAGTGTTGCTCTCACTCAGCTCTCCGCTGTGCCTCTGTCGTTTTTGTTTCCATCAGAGGTGGGAAGTAACTAAGTAGTCTACAAATACTTCATTACTCTTTTTTCACGTATCTGCACTTAAGTATTTATTTTTTGACAACTTCTTACTTTTCCTCCCTACATTTAAACACAAATGTGCGTACTTTTTGCTCGTTACATTTTCCATTTAGCAGTCTTTTGTTTTTTAACTCACGTAGGTTATCTGTAGGCCTGCTCGTGCCACCTCTGTATCTGTGTGTTGTGGATCGGGGTGTATGACAATATTTGTTGTGTTTTTTCTGTCTGTTTCTTGCTCTTGCTTGGTTTTGTTTTCTTCTCCCGCCCCAGGATGAAAGAAGAGCCAGTCTTTTACACTCATCCAAATATTCAACGCGCAGGAAATACAGGAGAAACGCTGATACAGCGAAAACTGCAGAATTTTTCTTTTTCTCTCCTGGCTCGTGCGCTGTGCGGTTGTGGTCACCTCACCTCTCCAAACCTGTGGCTGCAGCGAGGCTTTGTTTCCGGTCGAACTGGTCGGTGTAGGATCGGACAGCCTGCAGTTGCAGATCACAGGTTTTAATTGTAATTCAGATTGTTGTAGCCAACTCAGAAACGAATGTGATTTGAAACGTAGCGAAGCAGATTACACGGTCTGACTTGTAGCCCACTGAAGGAAAAGTAGCCTGATTACAGACATGAGAAATACTGATGGAATTACAAGTAGGCCTACCCTGCCCCCAAAACTACTTAATTACTGGAGAAAAACGTGAGAAGTTGTAGTTTGTTACTTCCACTCCTGAACATAAAAACCAAGGTTAATAAAATTCTTAGTTTAAATGCTGGAACAGAAGCCCAGAAAGATCCCTTAACAGTTTGTTCTAATGTTTCATCAAAGATACGAATAACTTTTTTTTGTCGCACAACCTCATGTGTGTCTGAGTCTTCCTGCAGTGATCAGTAAAATACTCATGACTCGGACTTCATCGCCTTCTTAAACTGACAAACTGCGATCAGCGCCCAACAGCGAGGTAAGGCTCTCTAACAGGGTCGTTTCTAAAATGGAACTAAACTTGAGTTAGGCCTAAATCTCACAGCCTACGCTGAGAAAGAAGAGGAGGAGGAGGAGGAGGAGGAATTCTTCGTGTGCACTTTGTATCATTTAATCACCACAATTCCTACAATGTAGTGAAAGTTGACTGACACACCTGAAACATGTGGACACACTGGCAGAACCCGTGGACCGGTGTGAGATCGAATAGCAGCCGTGTGAACTTTATTTTCTGTCATGTTTAAAAAGACAGCGGACCTGTTTGGAGACAGCAGCCTACTCGTGTGTTTAATGCAACTGATTATGAACCTATTAATATTGTTATTTTAGGACTATTCTTTCTGATCACACGAAAGGTGTTGGACCTGTCATTCTTCAGGTATCAATAATGTTCCACCACACCGCGTGCACGTGGCGGGAACGCGCACTATCATTTAATTCTTACAGAAATGAATGAGCGATCACGCGCGGCTTTTCCGGGCCGATTAAAGGCTTTGACGTATTCGGACGCAGCAGGCTCGGGTGCGTTTTACAGTGAATTAATATCCCCGTGTCGGTGGGCGGGGCGTTTTTTCCGTGCAGACGCTGGTTATCGATCAAAAATCATTCATGAGTTCGATGGCCCCGCACGGCTCCGGCGTTTCAAGGCCTCGGCTCATCCAGCGCCGCCGATTCAAACCCGGCTCTTGATTCGCAGGTTCGCCCACACTAGCGGCACGTGCTGTACACTGTAGACCTACGATTTCTCACGGCTATTCACCATAGGCTACGTCATAAACTATCACGTGCGTCAGTTATTAAGCGGTGTGTCTCTGGAACCAACCGAAAACTGTATACATATATAAAAAAAATCAAAAGCAAAGGACGCTTTGCTGCCCAGCTGCCTTCAACGTGTAAATAAAAACGGACAGAGTCCTGCAGCAGGAGGTCTGCGTTTTTATTTTGGGCCTTTTCTTTCGCCATACTGTTTCGTCCATATTCATTTTGACAGCAGTGCCGGCTTGATAATATCGATGACAGAAGAGAATGATCGTTTAAAATGACATTTATGTCATGAGAAAATTTCACGAGCTAATACAGGACAGGAAATGTGTATTTTCAGATAATTCTGACAGCTAAAAGTTGACATTTAGGTTGTCGTGTGGCTGCCGCCCGCAGGCCTGCAGGCTGGAGGCCTCGGCTCCCCCTCCCGCGCCGGACCGCGGGCGCCTGCAGTAGCGCGTTTCGGCCGCTTGGTGGCGGTAATGGCCTGGATTGTTCAAGAACAGGAGCCATTTCTTCGAGGCCTCTATTTAGTTACCTTTTTCACTTCACAGGTTTTAAGTCTCACGGCAACCACTGTAAACAGCTTTGACTTTAGTTTTATTTTTTAGCAACAAAACTTAAAGGCCTTTTCAAATACGAACTGAATTAAAACGAACTTGAAAGTAGCATAACTGGGCCTGTTAGTGGAAATTAAATCTTTAGTTAAATTATATTTTAAATAATAGGCCTGGCCTATTTAATTTGTCAAGATTATTCTGTTTTCATGTAGCCTGCCGTGTAGGCAGAATTTGTTTCGTTTTGAGCTGCAGGAAAACAATGTGAAGTCGTGTTTGTTCGGACAACTTTTGCTTTACTTTTCTATTTTCTGTTGGTTTGTTGAAGGCTAAATGGGCTATCGCGGTTCATTCATTCCTATCAACGTGAAACTTTGACACCAAATACTGCAAGAGAAACACTAACACAACCCAATATTTCAGTGGCGGAATTATTCTCGTTGTAGCCGTTCAAGCCTTCTCATTATTCATCTGAAGCTAATTATTCGGCCTCGGATTTAATTGCAACAGGCTGGAGACATTTGGCGCACAGTTCCGCCTGTCGTGGGGTTTGTGTTTGGGTCTTTCCTCCTCTCTCTCCATTTTGTGAGCTCGGTGAACGCAGCGCAGCTCTTCTCGCTGTCCGCCACATGAGGGACGTCGGACCATCGTTTCTGAACGAGTCCGTGGTCGGCGAAAAAAAAAAAAAGAAAAGCCATTTCATAACCGCCGGTTCAGTCCTAACCGGCCCTCTGATGAAAACACGCAGTTTCACTGAGATCAGGTTGAAGAGGAATTCATATTTTCGTTCACAGAATTGGATTCAAAATGTGAAAGTGGACCGCGGGGCTGATGAAGCTTAAACACATCCGGGATCCCGTGAGCACGTTTCCACACATGGCAGGAAGGCCTACAGCACATTTGGCATTGTAGGCTGTAAGTAAATCCACCCAAATAATTCAGGTTTTCTCCATCATCACGTGACTGTTTAGTCTGCTTCATTTTCCTTTCAGTTATCGTGTTTTGGTCATTTCCCAAAGCAGAAAAATGTACAAAATGTGCTGCGCTTTAAAAATTTACAAGTAGGCTAGCGTTTACTATACACAGACGTGTGTATTAGGACGTCTGTGTGTATATATATATATATATATATATATATATATATATATATATATATATATAAAGTTAGACTTTCTCTTGAATTAATTTGACTTCATTTTGACCATCTCCATGGGCGCATTGTGGCTACAGAATTGGAACTTTTACTTTGATTGATTTCTTTTTCTTTTTTCTTTTTGTTTTGCTCTTCTTTTTCATTTTGTGCATCATTTCTGGATCACATTGAGATTGTTTGAGCCCTGACTTTCTGGTCAACTCCACTTAAAAAAGCTTGAAACTTCAAACGAACATCCTCTCTATAAACTCTCCTCTGCCCGGTGAGCCAACAATTTTCTACATATGAAATGTTTCACATGATTTAATGGATGTGTTTGTGCAGTGATACAACTATTGCTAACAAGTGAAACATAGCAGAGGCTCATCACTGAACGCAGTGGATGTGATGTGCATCAGATTCACCTGACAGATGGAAACAGTTTTCATTCGTCACAGGAAGTGAACTGACTCCACCCATCAAATGTGGAACAACAGTGAGTGATGAAGCTAGGCTGCAATGTAACTGAGTACATTTACTTAAGTTTTGTCATACTTGAACTACACTATAGTATTTCCACTCTATGCCACTTGATAGGCTTCTTCTATTTCACCACAGTTCATTAGGCCTACTACTACTACTACTGTTTCTCCTCTACATGTTTCTTGCCAATATCTTCAATAGTTGCTTTGCAGAGATTTTTTACCTACAAAACAAACGTCATAATGACTTTTTATACGTTTTTCTCTTTTACTCAAAGTACATTTTTAAAAAACCACCTCTGTGTCTGAGCAATATTTTCTGTGCAGGGCTGGAGAGGTTGTACCTTGTTGTATGTTTTGTGTATTTTTAAATAACAGATCAGAATACTTTCGTCCCCACTGCTCACAGGATACACACTCTACACCATGTGGCTTTGTAGCCTTATATAAAAGCATTTCATAAGTATGTAAGTGAAATGTTAAATTAATCAAACAGAAGCAGGATTTTTCAACTCTCTACAGGCTCAAATAATAAAAAGTTTTCTGTCAGTTCTCTAACATCCAGCTTCTGTTGGTGGAGGAAGTTTTACCTTCAATAAGTTTTGATTTAAAGTGAGATGTTTTTATAATTCAAACTCATTGAAATGGTTCAACATTTGATCCACAGTAATCGACAGACTACTTGAAATGAAATGTAATTAATATTAAGCCAAAATTCTTAAGACAGCATTTGAAAACATTTTTATTTAAAATTTCCCATTTTGTCTCAAGAAATGTTGTACCTGAATTTCAAATCATTTAATTTAGATTTCTCCTCAGTTCAGCCTGACACATGTCAATATTTTGTAAACTTAAATTTAGTTTTAAACCAAGTTGCTGTTGACCAAAGACATTTTCAGCCTCAAATCCTACATTTGTAGCAACAAAGCTGCAATGTTGTGGATGTTTTACTTGTAGAAAAATCTGATCAGTTTTTAGTCTGACTCCTCTCTTTAAAAACATTGGGCACATTTAACAGACACTTTGTTCCTGGACATTTTAACAGTATTGAGTGGTTTAATAACCACCCATGTACCGCTTGTCATCTTCATAGTTACTCACTGGGAAAATTAAAAGCTGACTGAAGCTGCAGGTCCTTCTGTGTGAAGGATGAGCTCTCACTGCTCAGCTTCCTGTCACAAACTCATCCTCTCCTCAATGAGAAACAGATTTACATTCAAATGTGAAGCCCTTCCTCAGTCAAAAGTCTATTTTTGCTTTTTCCTTTTTTCACTGCGATGTTTGAGCCTTACTGTGCAGAGATTTTTTTTGTTTGTTTTTTTGTTGTTAATGACATGTCAGTGTGAAAAAGTCACCACCAAGACTGAATATGTGAGTGCATGCTTCTCCTGTGGCTCAAACAATCACTGTTCTTCCACATTTTCACTCTTTATCACTTTTTGAATTTGTAATAAATTGATCCTGTTTGGAATCTGGAGCATATCCTCCATGTTGCACCATTTTATTCCCAGCAAAACACAATGAGAAAAAGACAGACGTCCTTGTATGGAGCTCGATTAATCATGACATTTGCGCAACAGCAACCATTGTTTCACCTGTTAAGCTTTAAGCATGAAACAGTGAGTCTGGGCCTATTTTAACACAACACTGTAACTTTTTATAACTTATTTTTCTCTTCAAACGCACTGTAAGGTTTTAAAGTCATCCCTGAAGTAAACACACCTTGAGACTCACCTCATCACTGAAGGAGTTGTTGTACTTTTTTCACTGATGGAGTTAATTTCACATCTAGTTGATTCATAGTCTCAAAGGGCTTTAAAGGACTGCAGTGAGACAGAGAGATTTTTATTTCATGTTTAATGTCCACGCTCTCATTTTTTCCTCGTGGAGACAGAACCTGCCTCGATATCACCTGCATGTCATCGTCTGTGGACCGCAGACACTTTCTCTGCCTGCTCGTGAAGAAGGTTTAGGTTAAGGGAGGAGTGCACTCTCAGCAAATTTGAAATTGTGTTCAGTGTTGTTACAAAGTTAATGGTTTTTTGTTTAAAGCAATTTTAATTTTTAAAAAAGATTCACTGAAAACATTTTGCTTTGAGCTTTAAAGAAGGAAACAGCCATGTATTTATTAGTTTTACTTTATGCAAAAACTCACTTTCTTATGTTCTCCACTGATTTCTGTCCAAAGTCTTGCAAGCTTACGCTTCAGAGAAGTCATTTGTCACAAATGTTTTTTGTGTGTGCCTGTGTGCGTGCCTGGGCAATTAACTGATGTTGTAAATTTGCTGTCGACTGATTCTTGGTTTATATGTTCTGCTCAGACTCTGCTTCACACTGTCAGTCGATAAACATATCGAACAGCTGTAAACAATAAAAGCACCAACAGCAAAGACTCTGTGTGTGATGTCATATTACAGAGAAACACAAAATGATGGAGTGAAAGGCTGAAATGGACACGGGCACCATGCAGACTCGAACACTACCTGATCCGTTGAATTTATTACTTAAAACATTCTCACATAACTGAAGCACCTTACACTGTACTGAATGTTTACCTTTCTTTTTGTTTGTTAATCTATTTATTTACTTTTTCTTTTTTTTCCCCCTTTCATTATTACGTGCTGTTCCCTTTGAAAACACCTTATGCTGATGTTGAAGAAGAGAATCACACGTTGCCATGTTTGTAAATTTTGAAAATGGTCAGTTAAAAAAAAGAGACTCAAACACTGCCTGTCTGCACACTGATGATGGAGCTCATCCCGTTTCAGCTCCCGTTTCAGCAAATATGCACAGGAAGCATTTCATACATGCTGTCAACACATTTGAGCAGCAGACAGCAGCAGAGTTCACACATGACAACATTTCAAAAGTATGACATTCATGTGGAGACAGATGTGCTACTGGATGATTCTGGATGTAGAAATAAGATTATTAGAAATAATCAGTTAAATTCACATTGCACTTCACTGAAGATGCGGGGCATAAATATTTAACACAATTGTTTTAGTTAAGCTCTTTATATTAAGTCAAAAAAAAAAATGCCAGTATCGTGTATGAACACATCTGCGAGGATGCTGATCTGGACCTGGGTATGAAGTACATGTTATGGTTCATATTACACACAGAAAATTAAAATCATTTGTTCACACTCAACAGTCAGTTGTTTTGTAGGTTGATGGCTAAAACTCATGATTTAGTTTCAAAGACCTTTCTTCATCAACGTCATCATCACAGCACAGGCCCTTCCACTCTATCTGGTTTGTTTTTGTAGGAAGATGTCGAACTGTGGACGAGGAACACTGATGACCACAGAGGAAAAAAACTGAGGTGACATTTGTCACCAGGAAGTTTAAGCATAAAGACACAGTTCAGACAAAATGAACGGCTGGCCATGTAAAAACAGGCGTTGTATAATTTCTGAACGATCCATCGTCAAGGCTCTTCTTGGACCTTTTCATCATAAGTTTAAAAGATCATAATATTCCCCCTGACAGAGCTCCTCACAGGCAGTGGCTTTTTGTTTCAAACAGACAATTCTGGCTTCAGTAAATCCTTCACTCAGGTAGCGTCATGGTCCGAAGACCAAAACTGCAAACAACACCTGTCCAGTAGAAACAGAGAATGATTTTGACAAGAACATTGTTGGCTTATTTTTGACGAGACAAAAATGTGCTTTTCTCTCCTAACATCAGATATTTCTCATCTATATCAGCAGCCTGCTGTGACACTTTAGCCATTTATTGATTGTCTTGTCAGGGATCATCAAATAAGAGAACATGCCACATTTTCCACTGAAAACAAACGTGTTGGTTTCTCTTCCCGTGGGCTGTTTTCCTGCTCTGTGTGGGTCATTCAGAGGTGATGTGCGGTGTGCTTGGTTCTCACTGTTTAAATAAATCTTTACAAACAGCTGACCACGGAAAGGTTCTGTTTTTTCTGAAAAACAGCTAGTAACTTTTTACCTAAAAATTTCTCCAACAGATGGAAATAGTGCATTTGTTGGGGACTATTTTCAGCTGTGAATTAATCCACATCTGCTGCTTTAGTGAGTATTTGGAGTTTCAACAGTAAGTACCACCTGACATATTTAGATTAAGTTTAGGCCAATATGAGGTGACACCTCCATGACACAGCTGCCAAGCAACTATCGAGTGCCGGAGTCCACATCAAGACCCACAGTTCAAACAATCCACACCTGATCTGAGCAGGACGTGGAGAGAGTTCCCTGCAATGAAGCCAAATGCTTTTTATTAAGACATCGGGACAAGTTCTAAGGGGGTGTGTGGCAGTAAAAACTAGTATTTTAAGCAAAAACTTGATCTTTTTTATCCTAACCTAAAATCTATAGCCACGCCTAAATCTGACCAGAACTTAACAAAAGTACTGTGAAGTTTATGTGGATTGCATCAAAATACAATGCCAGCATAAAATCTGGCTACTGTGCTGTGATCAAATTAAAAATTATTACAAATACATACAAGTAGTATCAACTGTGAAAGCTGAAGAAGGTACAGCGTCTTTCTAGTGTAATTTTTGTTTTGCAGCAGTTTGGTTGGTTTGCAGCAAAGTCAGAGTGACAGTCACACAGTCACAGAGGAGTTTAATAAGCCCATCATGTAACTCTCTAAAGGTTCAACATTGTCTGTTATTACACACACCCGCACAGTCACACAGTCACACAGCCGCACAGTGATCTTCGGAGGACAAAAGCAGACAGAGTTAGAAAAGATGAACACAAACACACATTTACATTTCCTGGCGCAGTTTGTCTCCTCCTCCCTTTGCATTCCCGCCTTTACTGATCCTGTTTCTCTGCAGCCTTTGACCTATACACCCCTCCCCCAAAACACACACACACACACACACACACACACACACACACACACACACACAC
>JAPQLA010000009.1:21723986-21760886 GCA_029822935.1 Naso vlamingii
AAATGGGACACACATAGTTAAATAGAGATTATTATTATTATTATTATTATTATTATTATTATTATTATTATTATTATATGATAAGGATAATAATAATAATAAGTCCAAAAAAGGCCTCTTGGAGCACTGAAAGCTTTAAAGTGAAGTCAGTGACTGCAGTTCACGTCTGTATTTAATACGTTTGAAATGGAGGTGTTAATCTGTCGAGTGCTGCACACAGACGGCTGCTGTTATTGGGGCGAGGAGGAGTCATCGGCGAACTGAAAGAATGCATAGAGAACGCGTTTTTACCAATCGTGTCAGCATTTTTGGTATGACGGAAGAAACATGAATACATATTGCCCATCCAGTGATGCAGTTTTGCAGCTTTTGGATGAGCTCAGGGCTGATTGGAGCTTTGAATGAGATGCTCCAGGCTGCGCTCTCTGCAGTCCCATATTAGGTCATTTATGCTTTGTAAAATTTTTCCTCTTAAAATGAATGACAAACATGATTTAGGATAACAAAATGTGATAAATATAATTTATTTTTATCATATGTATCTTTGTTATCTTAATTCATCATAATGCAATTTTTATTTATTTCTTCATTTTGAGAATGTCTCTTATCTGTTATTGCTCAGGAACTCTTGTAGCCAGATGAAACACAACATTCTTTAGGCCACTATAGCCTAAAGAAAATGAAATCCATATTTGTCTTGATATGACTCTTTTTTTTTTTTTTTGCAGTAGTCGTGTCTTTCCTCCAGTGCGTTTCTCTGCTCCCTCTCCATTTCCTTTTCGCGTTTGTGCTGCTCATTCTCTAAACTCTCTGTGGCAGAAACCACTGAAACACACAAAACCCTCATCTAAATATCGCCCCCTCCACCATGTTTGCACCTGTTGTCAGTCACGCAGTTATTTTTAGTAGATGACGCGCAAAATGTAAACCAACTAAATGTACAACATGTTGGAGTGCACACACAATTTAATTCTCGGTATTTGGGATCTTAGTAAATCAGGCCCATAATGGAGAGAAAATGACAATATTTGCTCAAAACATTATAGTGCAGTATAAGACGCATCCATATACCTCAAAACTGCCCAGTACAAGTTAGCACTGTACAGATATGTGAAAAGGAATATTTAGTCAATGAAGTGGGGAAAGTTCGACAGTGACACTCTTCATTCAAAGCATACACTAAATTTATGAGTTACGCTACAATTAATAATAATAATAATCATCATCATCATCTAATTATTACTATGACTGGAACTGATCAAAAAAAGTAACAAAAATGCAGTATAAAAACGTACTTTAAAGAGTTTAATAGGGAAGATACTTTTGTACATTACATGCCCAGTGTTCGGCCCTGACTCTGCGTGTGTCCCCTCAGAGCTATTCAGAAGCTGAATGGATACCAGTTTGAGAACAACGCGCTGCACGTCTCCTACATCCCTGACGAGAACTCTGAGCTGGAAGGAGGCCAGCGGGGACCCGATAACGGCCGGCGCCCCGGCTATGGCCCCCGAGGTTGGCCCCGTGGTGGGTCCCCAACCTCAGGGATGCCTTCCAAACCTCAGCACCCTGACATCCCCCTGAGACTGCTTGTACCAACACAGTATGTGGGAGCAATCATAGGGAAGGAGGGAGCCACCATCCGCAACATCACCAAGCAGACGCAGAGCAAGTGAGTCACTCTTCATCAGTTCAACTCAGTGATGCAGCCCACCGTGTGTTCCTTTGTGTATGTGTGGTTGTGTGTTTTTGAATGAAAACAAGAATAGTTTACAATTTTTGATAAACATGTATAAACACACTCACAGAGTCACAGTGTGAGACTTAAAAACTTTAGAGAGTTCCACCTTGAGCAGGAAACGCTGCTGAGGATGAAAGAAAACAAAGTTCATACTCAACTATTAACAAAACGCTCTGGTCAAAAAATTATCTCTTGCCTAATGTCAGGGAATCACTCCGATGAATTAAATAAACCTAGAAGTGAAGACTCTCATATCTGAGAGACTTAATGACAAAGTAATCAACAAAAACACAGCATAGCAGAAAAGACATCAGTTTGTAGTTTTCCTGAAGTTTGTAGATCGATCTCATGGTGATCTCTTAATCACATAATGGTAGATTATTACAGATAAGCCAATAGGTAAACACTTCCATGTAATTCAGATGTTGCAAAAATAAATGTGCATGCAATAAAGAATTCTATGTAATTGACTCAATGAAGTCCTATCAAAACTCTGTTTACAAGACAGAGTTTCCTTCATTGTGAGGACCATGTGTTCGCCTCTGCAGCCTTAAAATGGAGGGCTACGCTTTCTTGGCCGGTTAGGAATGATTTCCTCCTTGAGGTTGCTTGATAAGTATGTGGTCCTGAATACTGGAAAACATAAGTAAGTCTAGATTAAAATATAGTAAAAACATGGGCTAGCGGCAGGTATGTCTCACCACAAAAACTCCTGGAGTTGCAAGATAAAATAAAATAAAATAAAATAAAGTAATATTTATTGTCCCGAAGGAAATTTGTCTTGGGCTAAAAGTGCTCAACGCAGTTGTGTATAAATAAACATATATACATAAACATACAGCAGGACAGTGAATGACCTTATATTTAAGACCATGACAGTAACAACAAGACACACTTCCACTTTGAGTTCAAGTAAAATGTTATTGATCACTTAAATTCAGGGAGGAGATTGCTCATGTCTTATAATGAGAGAATTGCACCTCCTTTTGGTTTTAGAATAAATTAATAAAATCACATGTCGAATTGTTTCCCCCACAGACCCCTCTGATCACGACGGGGAAACAGAATTCAACACAACACCGACTGTGTAAATTGGCAAAATGGAAAGCCTGTGAAAGTGATGATTTTTAAAAAAAACACGGCATGGGGCTGTGATGAGCAGAGCTTGACCTGAACGCTGGAGATGACTCCAAACTCTCTTGCTGGTCAACTTGACTGCTGAGACTTCAAGCGACAGCAGGGCTGATGTCTCCCGTGTTGTCCTTGTTTTTTATTTAGTATATATTAGTATTAGTGAATACAGTATGTAAGCATATAATAACCGCAAGTTGAATAGCTTGTGTTACTGGTGTTGATGAAGCAATAGGAAACAGATTGTGGGTGATTAACTCAAAAAGCACGACAAATAGCTCAGCCTCATCACTCATTCAGCTGGGCACATCTCCTCTCCATAAACTTTACAATCACACTTTCTGTCTAAAACATGATCTTGCCTTAATAAACTGATTTTGATACTTTTTGTTGCTGCAGGATTGACGTGCATCGCAAGGAGAACGCAGGTGCTGCAGAGAAGCCGATCAGCATCCACTCCACCCCTGAGGGCTGCTCGGCTGCCTGCCGCATGATCCTGGAACTCATGCATCAGGAGGCTAAAGACACCAAGACGTAAGTTTCAGACATCACCACCACATGTTGTAGTTGAATGAGGCAGGAGAACATCATCCTGGACAGCTAGCCTGATGAAGGCTTTATCGAGAACGTGTGAAACGTTGCTTTTCGGATAAAAATGACATGTGCCTTCTGTTTGCAGAGCTGATGAGGTCCCTCTCAAGATCCTGGCTCATAACAACTTTGTTGGACGCCTGATCGGGAAGGAGGGACGTAACCTGAAGAAGGTTGAACAGGATACAGACACCAAAATAACCATCTCGCCGTAAGTATCACACACAAATGTTGAGCTCTATGATTGTTTGTTTGACTACTGCATGACTGAATGCAACATCAGGGTCACATGAAAACTTTGGCGGATGATAAGATCATTTATGAAATAACTAAAAAACAATACATGCACAAACTTTTTCAAGACATAGAGCAGTCGTTTACAACTTTACAGTTAACTTATGTGAACTGATGACTTTATACAGGGAGGGTTCCACTGAGAGTGAACTCTCTTTTTCAGGGACGCCCTGATCACACTTACACAGTTACACATTCACACCTGGAAGCTGCCCAGTTCAGCGACAGGCTTATCCGCGGTCACTGAGCAGCTCCACTGGAGCAGTTGGGGATAGGTTCTATGAACAAGGGCCCCTCAGAAGTGGGACGAGCAGCTCCCATCACTTTCACCACCCATATGAATCCTGCTGGTCGGGGTTTTGAACCGGTGACCTTCCCATCATAAACTCGCTTCTCCAACCATTAGGCCGCCGCTGCCCCATATGTATTGGATGTATATGTATTGTAAACATTCCACCTCTAATGTTTGCAGTCTTCAGGACCTGACGCTGTACAACCCAGAGAGAACCATCACTGTCAAAGGCTCCATTGAAGCCTGCTGTCTTGCCGAGGTTGAGGTCATGAAGAAGGTCCGAGAGGCCTATGAGAATGATGTCGCTGCAATGAATGTGAGTTTTCACACACACACACACACACACACGCACACACACGCACACACGCACACACACACACACACACACACACCGTGTCGTATAAAGAGAACATTGTGTTGTTTACCATGTAAACTCATATTTTAAAAAGTAACTAAAGCATCAGATGAATGTAGCTATTTCAATTACTTAATTAAAGTAATGTAACTTATCACTTTTGACTACGTTTTGATTACTTTTCTAAATTTCTACCAAATGTTTTCATCTGTTAACCATTGTCACCTGTTAAAACCAGTCAGTGTTATCATTACAGTAGTACTCCACAGTAGTATGGTGTGGCAGGCAGGAGGTAGGCAGTGCCCTCCCTACTTTATTTAATATGGCTGCTTGCAGTGACTGTACAGGCAACATACGTGCAGATGTTTCCTCAGGTTTGACATGAAAACGTGCGACATCAACAGCATTTTAAAGCTGGTAAACATATTTCGCATTGCACTGTTATGTTCGAGCCCTTTTCTGATTTATGAAAAAAATGTTTTTAAAATTTCCAGCACTGAAACATGTTTCTATCCGTAGACACGGTGGCATGTTAGCTTTAAGCGGCAATGTGGATTGATTTAATTCAAACAAGAGAACCAATCAAAGGTATCAGAATAGCATCAAACTTTACTAAACGGCCTCGACTGGAAATGGTAGAGGAAGACGTTGTGCACATCAAAAACATGCAAAGCAACAAAATTAATATTATTCAATATATGGCTGAAGTTTTTTACAGAAAATATTCAGATGTAACCCCCTTTGTAATCATTAACATTTTCGTAAGTAACTGTAATTTATTTACACATTCTTTCTCAGTAAATGTAACTGATTACAGTTACATTTATTTTGTAATTAAATTACGTAATTTTATTATATTTAACAAGTTAGTTTCCAACACTGTTGGTCACTGCCCTCTCGTCTTTCATGAGCCAGTTATCTAAGAAAGTTGTATACCTCCCAGTAAATTTAGCTAGTTAGCTCCTGTTAGCTAAAGCAACAGAGCAGCTTGTTTTCAATCAGCCCCATATAAGGGTTTTTCTTATTTATTTGTTTATTTATTTGTTTGTTTTTTGCCAGACAGGGTTTAAGAATATAATCAAAAAGTTTGTAGTCCTTCATGCCACTCATGTGTGACATATTCTACGCATTATAGTAAAGGATAAAAGAACAAAGTTATTTGTAAACATCAGGTGTGTAAATTAACAAGCAAACAGCTAGAATGGGGGGGTTGCTTGGGAGAGAGGCTGGCAGCGAGCAGTCAGGGAAAGGTGGCTCACATGATGGAGGCCAGTTAACTGTGGGACTGACTGGTAGTGTTTCAGCCTGGAGCTCGCTGACTTGAATGACCGAAGGACTGGCTGGAATCTCATCAGGCCAAGCTTAGTTTCCATGGAAGCAAAAAAGTCATGAAAGTTTTTATACTCACTGTCACTGTGGCAGGTGACTGAATTTCTACCATACACTCAATGACATTTAAAATCTATGTAGAATTCTTTTCCAATTAAAACCCTGAGTCACTAGAACCTCATCAGTAGTAAATGGAATATATCAAATCATCAGGTCACCATAATCCAGTATATTCTTAATTTAAGGAGCACTTTTTTAAAACAACTTAAAATTTTGACCTGTCACAGATAAAATGTGCCCTGTTTAACAAGAAACTGTTGCTAAATTCATTTCCTGCATGTAAATTAAATTGATATTTCTGAGTGTTAAACAAATGCAACCAGTTGAATCAACACTGAGATGTTAATTAGGTCTCATTATTAATTATAGCAGATGGTCAGAAATAACAAACCAGAAGCATTTCTACTATTTTTTCCAAATAAAAACCATAAGCAGCTGACCTGTGGGTCAGTTGATGTGACCTGTCTCTGCACAAAAGTAAAGGTCAGTTAAAGATTTTCATGACTAAACAAAAACCTTTAAGAACAACTCAGAGAAAAGTTGAACGCCCCCATTTTACTGGAATCAAGTCAATCGACGATGATAGTGTTGCTGCGGTTCAGCCTTGAAACACCAAGCTGACATCTAAGGCCACGTTTAGACGAGAGCAACCCTGCTAAACATAAAAAAGTCTTTCCCTTGGGTCTTCAAAAAACTTTGCATTTACACGAACAATCGAAAGCGCTGTAGTATGCATGTCAGGCCGGTAGTTGGCGGTGTAAGTTCGAATGACATACCACAGGACCTGCCGAAGTTGTTCACTTCCTGTTGCTGCTAAGCCCTAAGCAGCCACAAATGAAAGAAATTCAGCCGTAGTTTGACTTCTAAAATTATTCTACAAAAACTTGAATTTGCCTCAATAAACTGTCGTCATATTCAACTTGCTTTCAGTGCACTGCAGAGTGTTGAATCAGAGTTTGGCAGTGGCTCTTGTAGAATGCATAGACTTGTGCTAGCATTAGCATTAGCTTGGTCACTGCTTTCACAGGCTTTGCAGTTTGCTAGTTTACACAGCCGGAAAGAAGGTTGTGCTTTCAAAAGACTCCAATCCGAAACCTGGTTTCTAAAGTTTTCCGTTTTAGAGGCTCCAGCAGGCTATTATCATGTAAAAGGAAGGCCAAACTGCAACAAAAGTTAACAGTTTGATGCAAAAAACTTGCGCCATGTAAATGGGGTCTAAGATTGAGATTATGTCAGATAATATTTGCAAATTACACTTGCATCATTGGTCCTATGTCTTTGGTTTTGGAAGAAGAAAATAAAGAGAACTGCTCTTGTGGGTGAAATTATGGACACTACAGCAAAAAGCTGAAGGGAATATTTTGAACCCGTGTCAAGAACTGGATTTAACTGAAATCTTAGAATTTAAGAAACTTTACTCGGGCCTTGCCTTGCTATTTCCAAATACTGAAGGAACTTATCAGTTCAGTCATCCTGAGGCTATCCACGGTGGAACAGCCAATCAGTGTGTTTCCTGGTTTTTTAGCTTAAAGTTATTAAAGGTACCGTAACTGATATACACTGTTACAAAAAGTGTCAAATAGCTCCACATTCTTACAGCCAACACTGATGATAGAGTTTGGTCAGTAATGTGGGTCTCAAAGTCTCTTCATTCTGCAGTAAACTAAAAATACATTTCTGGAATCCTCTCTCCTGATTGGACGAGAGTGGGAGTGGGATACCAGAAACTTTTCAGTGTACAGCAGAGCGGAGGAGCCATGTTACTGACAAAACACTCCATGCAAGTGATGCCTGTTAACACTTACTAAAGAAATTGATGGGAAAAAAATTTGAGTACCACTTACAGCATCTTTAACTAAATGAACTTATTTGATTTTTACACATTGGGGCTCAAAATGTAATGGCATGAATGAGCAGAACATACAACAGCACACAGACAGTGTAGCATAAACCAGGAGACGGCGTCTAACCTGCAGTCTTCTTCTCCACAGCAACAGACCCACCTGATCCCTGGGCTCAACTTGGGCGCTCTTGGCCTCTTCCCCTCCTCCTCCAACATGCCTCCACCCATGCCTGGAAATGGGTCTGCTGGTGCCCCCTATGGTTGCTTTGGGGTAAGAATACCTGATCTGTAATTTCATTAAAGAGATGTCAGTGAAAACCGTGCATTGCTTTGGTTCTTTGAAACTGAAAAAACTTCACTTTTGCTTACACTTCTAATGTTTCACATGAACACATCTAAAGCTGAAATCATTAGTTAAGCATCCACATCTGTAAACCACGTGTATGAAATTTGGTGGAAATATGTATCATACCCAGATCTATAAAAAAGTCTCTGGGGACATTAGGCTAAACTCGACAGGAAGTTGCCATTTTGAATTGAATGTGTGTTTTTGATGATTTCCATGTTGTCTATTTTAACAGACTCCTCCTACAGATTTGATTTGATCAGCTTCAGATTTGGCTCGTGCACTTTAAAGCCCTCCGTGATAAAAAATTGTCAGAGAATTTCTTAAAGCATTAATGGTGTGTCTGTGGCATGTTAGCCATTTTAAGTGTTTCCCCAATGAAAAAAACAGAATGACTAAAACTTTAAATGATGTAAATGGTCAAATATTCAGTCCTGGCCTGATCACGTTCACGCAGATATTCAGCAGTGCTCATAGTGCCACCTGCTGGCCACAGGAAATTACATGTTTTATAGTTTTATTTTCCTCTCCTACAAGGTTTAACTGATCAACCCTACATTTGCTAAGACCAATCTTCAGACCTTCCTGATGCTAAATCATGAAGGTTGTGAGTGCCATCGCCATGATGACTGATGATTCGCCATGGACAGGAAGTTCCTGTCCCAGTCTGTCTCAAATTTCACATATTTTGTAAGAATGCCATTCTGAGGAATTTGACATGTCAATAAGAAATCATACACATTACCTAACTGGAAGTCAGCCATTTTTAATTATAATGTCGAGGTGCAGGTCATTTCCAGGCATTGAGCTTCAAAGAGGAGGTTGATCAGATCCAACTTTAATTTAGTCAGACTACAGAGATGATCTTCATGATGAAATGCTATTACAAGGTCTTACATAACTTAAACTGTGTGACTATGCAAAGCTGCACAATTACACGCTTTGCCAAAAAACAGGAAGTGGGATTAGTAGCTCTGAATTCAGTCATTCAGTCACGGTCAAAGTGAAACCTACTGGCAATAGAAAATTCAAAGTGTCGAGACTCCATTCAAACTTTTAAACTGTTTGCAAGAACTTAAAGTAATTAGGCCGTGTTCAACTTTTAAAAATCTTTTGTGTTTTTTGCGCTTAATGCAATGATTAATTTTGAGGCTTTTTTCACTGCTTCAGGGTGTAATACCAAAAACATCCACAAGATAGAGACTTAGACCAAACTCTCATCCTCTCTTTCTCTCTCTCTCTCTCTCTCTCTCTCTCTCTCTCTGTGTGTCTTTCTCTCCAACCAACCAGTGACCCAATTCACGATCCTTTTTGAAAATTTTTTGTCTTTTATCTTTTTTTAAATTATTTTTTACTTTTTATTATTTCCTATTCACAATGACATAATGTAGCTTTTTCAATAACAATGTTACTGTAGGTATCAATAATATAACTACTTTTCAAAAACATTCACCAATGAGACATCTGTCATACACTGATGTTATCGACGTGTAACAGTAATCGATGCAACTTACACTCAACTGTTCAGCTATCGCTGTGAGTATTTCATTCTCCATTTATCTCTCTGTCTGTCTGTCTGTTATCTGATTGTTTGTTAATGTACACAACACTGTTTATTTACTGCTCCAAGTATAACAACATGAGCCAATTCAGATTTGGTCAAAAAACATTTCAAACATTCATGAAAAACATTTCATTCATTTCATTCAACATTTCAAAATTTTTTCAAACTTTATTGATATACAAAACAGTACAGGAACTTGTTTAAGAGGAGAACATCCTCATAACAAAACACAAAGAACGTAAATACGACATATAATAGTATGAGATGTCAGGGGGTGCATCATAATAATGTAACAATGCATTGTATCAGTTACATTAGAGATATAAAATACGTAAAAACATTATAAAATTGACAGGCATTAAAAGTTTTCATTGGTGGAAATATACATTTCAATTTCTTTAACTAAAACAAGGAAAAAAGGTGAAGCATGTAAAAATTTGCACTTGTGAATGTGAAATTTATCAAAAAGAAGGATAAGATTGATTAAGAAAAATTTGTTGTTTTCGTTGCTTGACTCAAAGAAGCCAAAAATAATATTTTCAGATTTAAGGGAAACATTATTACAGACTTCAGATGTGATAAAACTGTTACAATTTTTCCAAAAATCCCTAGATGTTTTTAGAAATCCCTGTACAATTCCAAAACAAGTGTGTGATAGTCTCAGGGTGATTTTTACAAAAGGTACAGTTGCGGTTGTCCATTCGTACAACTTTCAGTAGGTACTGATTGGTGGGGCAGATTCTGTGTAATAATTTGAAGGAAACTTCTCTCATTTTGTTATTTATCAGAAACTTGTGAGGTAACATCCAAATCTTTTTCCATGAAATATCAAAGACAAAATTATTCCAGTAACAGAGGATGGAACAGAAATCCCATCTTGTTGGAATAAAGCATGAATAATTCTGTTGTTCTTTTTAAGAGAAACAGTAAAACAAACTTTACCTATTTGGGTGTCAGCTCCATTTAACAGGGAAAGGACACTGAGGGATTTTTAAAGAGCGTACAGATTTCATCAGCAATGGCGTCAAACACAATCACATATTCTCTGGGAGGAACAGCAAGGTTAAATTTAAGATTAAACTCTTCATGTCTAAGTAAATGATCCTCTTTGTTGAAAAGCTGACCCACCAGAAGTATTTTATTGTCAAACCAAGTCTGAAAAAAACAGGGATTTGTTCTTATAAAGTATGTGTTTGTTGTTCCATATAAAGAATTTAGGGGGGAGAAATTATGTCTATAAATTAGTGTCCATGAGAGGAGTACCTGTTAATGAAATTCAGAAAGTTTAGTTGGAATTTTGTCAACAGTATAATTGCAAAGAAAAATAAAGTTAAGACTACCAAGATTAGAAAAAATGTAATGAGGATAGATATTCCACATAGATGAGGGATTTTTCAGATATGACTTAACTGATTTTAAAAGTATGATTTAAAATTGTGAAATCTAGCAAGTTTAATCCTCCGTTTTCATAGGAGTTCATCACTACTGATTTTCTTAGGTAATGTACACGATTTTTCCAAGCAAAGTTAAACAACATTTGGTCAATGCATGCAACGTTTGAACTGCAGTGCGGATGGAGGATGAATAGGAGAGTGACTTGATGAGTTATATGAAAAGACTGTTTATGGCAAGTGATGTGATTATGCAGGTCGGCAAGTGTGCATCCTTGGCGACCTACAGTTATGGACAGCACGGTGACAGTAAAGTTCAGTTCAGCGGTGTGTGTCGGCGTCCCTGTGTGTGCATGTTGCCGCGTGCCTCCGCACGCCGTGACAGGGCTACTCCGTCACAATATCATAACCCCTGTATCATCATATGTATGCCCATACACAGCCCTAATCCTCAGTATGTCATTGTATGAACCGTAACCCTGGGCATGAATGTTAACATAACTATGAAGGGTCATAGTATAAAGCAGTATTTTGGAAGTGACTAACTCTGTAATAATATTATGTATGTCAGTGGCAAAACTATCAGCAAGATTTTGTAAGGAATGGGTGAATCTGCACACCAGTGAAGTAAGAATACTGTTAGCACTTTATTTTGCTTTTGACATGGAAGGTTAATTATGCTTCATTCAGTTGAAAAACTGATTATGATGCAATCACTTCAACTTTAAAATGGGATGTATGTGCAAAACATCTGTCAATACGTCTTGTCATCGTAAAGCGCTGCAGACTGGATCGAAGCAAAAAAGTATTTATAAAGGCACATGTCTCTGTCAGAGTTGAGTTCAGGGTCCAGCAGGTCCAGGGCAGAATGAAGACAGGGCAACACTGAGCAGATCTGAGCAGAGGGTCCAGTTAATGAGGAGCAGAAGTGGGCGGAGTCCAGGAGGGGACTTGCCTTGCCTTGATGATGTCAAGACAAAGCCATGGGATAACCCGGTGATCGATATATGACTGCTATCAAGATACTGAACAAACCACAGCATGTACACTTAACACTGTTAGCTCACATGTGGCACTTTGATCATTTCATATTCCACACTGTGTAATACACATGCCAACACCATATCATAAAAAGAATCAACAGGCAGCCATGATTCTGTGACAGAGATGATGTTTATTCTCTATCTCGACTGCCTCCAACTCCGATGTGCACGGGGATGCGACGGCCCGTTCAATCAATTTCCTATGAGATTCCTCTCCAGAAATGTTTTAACACCTATAAAAATATTCTGAACGTAAAACTTTGCAACAAGATTTTGTGTCTGATCAGATTTTTCTATTTTATTATTGTGGTATTTGATTTGCCCAATTAGAAATTCTCAAAATTACAACATGTCCTTCTTTAATAAGATAAAACTACTCCAAGTGATTTACAACACAAGCCAGCATTCACCCAACCTGCTTAGCAGGAACTCATACACACACTGATGGAACAGCGATCAAGGGTCATTTTTGGGTTCAGTTTCTCGCACACGTGCAAGAAGACACACGGATCTGAGGACTCAGGGTTGAACCACAGAGCCATAGTCGGCCTCGTGGGAAATGCTTAATGAAAAAGCAAGAAATATGTAAATACTGTTTATTCAAAATGTCTGCCAGCTGATTTTATTATGTCTCCTTATTCATTTAAAAGTTTTTGAGTATGTGTCCACAGGAGGTTAGAGATTTAAGCATCACACTTGTCTAAGTTGCATGTAGAGCCCGGATCAGCTTATAAACTTGTTTTGTATGTTGTAAAATTGTGTCGGACTGTCCAGATGTTAAACTGAGCACATGGAAACAAACAAACTCTGCACTAACAACATGTCTTATGATAGATAATCAATGTATGTAATGAAATTTTCACAATGTGTGTGTCCAGGCTCCAGAGCAGGAGACAGTCCACGTGTACATCCCAGCACAAGCAGTGGGAGCCATCATTGGGAAGAAAGGACAACACATCAAACAGCTGAGCCGCTTCGCAGGGGCGTCCATCAAGGTCTGTACTCTACAAAAGTATTAGACATGCTGCATCTGTTTGTATCTCTACCTGTTTAATCAACTTAATTATCTCTCTATGTAACAGCATTCAGACAGAAGATCTGCCTTCATCACATTATGTGTGCTTCCCCAAATAAAGTATTATTAAGTACAAGAAAACAATATTCAATTTTTTTGTATACCAGTTTGCTGCTGAAAATGTGTAAATTTATGTACATTTTTTTCCTAGAAGCATAATAGAATTAACAAATCAAGGATAATGCAGCACTGATTGAACTGTAACATCAGGTCTCTCACAAGCAAACATTATTATGGTTAAGGTCAAATACGGTCAAAGTTAATCAATAAAACTCCAGTTTCATATTTATTTTACTAAACTGTCAGTATTACGGAAAGCCCAATAATATGTGTTTGGTAAAGAACCCATGACCTCATTGCGCCCCTGCACTTCCAAACTGAACCTACATCCACACAGGTTAGTGATGTATGTCTCCTTTCTTCCAGATCGCCCCAGCTGAAACTCCAGACTCTAAAATGAGGATGGTGATTGTAACAGGACCCCCTGAGGCTCAGTTCAAGGTAAACATTACGTAAATATTGCAAGCTAATTAATATGTCTCTAATTTATTTTGCACAGTATCTTATGGGCCCCGGATTGGAATAACAGACTGTTGTTGGTCAACATTAAAATTGATGACAAACTCCTTCCATTCGTCCTGAATTTCCTCAGCTCCTGTCACTCCCACCTCATCAAGGCAAATCCTTTCACCTGTTTCTGATTACTCACTGCCAGTACAAAAACCTCAGCCTGTCATTTATTTGTTGCCAAAACATTCTTCGCTTCTCATGCAAGATTTTCCATCATTCTTTTTTTGGATTGATCCCCTGTGGCTGACCTTGCCTGCCTCTGACCTTCCTGTTTGCCTATGGTTGCGAGTGGTTTCCTTTCCATACTGATACCTCAGCTTGAGTTTTCCTGCCTGTTGTTTTTTGTGGTTTAGAGGCTCTCATCGTGTCGCTGCAAGTCCCATTGTGTGCAGTCTCTGTGAGTTTTCGCTTACTGGTTCTCTGATCCTCTGCCTGCAGTACTCTGTCTTCCGCCTGCTCCTGTATGATACCACTGACAGCAGCTGAACTGTTTTTGTGTGTGTGTTTTGGATGAACATGACTGCACTTCTGGTCTGGTCTCCTTAGTGCTGCAAATAAGGTTTTTCACTACCCATTGCAGTACAATCTGGCTAGTCATGAATTAAGCACACTCAAGTTCACCAAAGTATTGCTTGAAGAACATCAAGAAGATCCTGCAACAGTATGAGATGCTGCTGGCCACCTCTGCTGCTGAGCCTTGACAGTCGGCAGTAGCCAAAGAGCAGGCGTTAGCAGCACTAGCTAACCATGTCCAGCAACAAACCTCAGCCCTGATGAGGTCAGCCACCTCCTTCTTCTCCTGTCCCCATGCCACCTGCTCCAGCATCTGCCCCACCAGAACAGAGTAGTGACCCCAGAGCGTTGAGCTGGAGACCCTAAGGGCTGCCACCTGTTTATCACAAACTGCTTTATTCTGCATTCTTTGCATCCTTAGTACTTCACAAGAAAGCTAAGGCAGGCTTCACCGTTAATAATCTGACTGGAAGAGCACTGCTGAATGGAAGAGACACACACCGGCCTGTTCTTCCATCCAGACTTTCTTTGATGAGTCAGATTAGGTTGGTGTGGTTTCTTTGGCCACTCTGGTGGAGGCCGTGGGACTGGTGAGTTTGAGTCAGAGGAATCAGACTGTAGCAGATTATGCTATTAAGTTTGCACCAGAGTCCACCTAAGTGACCGGAACTCTGTGGCTCAGTGAGTGCTTACCTGAGAGGATTAGCTGATTATATTAAGGACGAGGTGATCTCCTTTGATTTGCTGTTCTCTCTTGATGGACTAATTGAAGTGACTTCCAGAGTGGATTGACACATCCAGGGGAGGGGTTGTAGATGAAACCAGAGGGAGATCACGGGAGACCACTTGTCACCTGCCTTCCTGGTCCCAAAGGTCACCAGCAATCACCAGCGTCACGCCACGCCCACAACTATGGGGGGCAAAGCCCATGAACACAGCCTTCAACACACCCCTCTAAACATTATGATTATCCAGGAATGCAGTTTAGCCTCACAAATCCCCCTGCTGTGTTCTGGGTTCTGGTCAACGAAGTGCTGAGGGATGTGCTCAACAAGTACATATACATACTTGGACAGTATTCTCATTTTCTCCTCTTCCAAGGAGAAGCATGTGCATCCCATCCAGGCAGTCCCTCAAGTGCCCGCTGGACAACTCTCTTTTCATCAAGGCCAAAAAGTACAAGTTTCACTCTGCCTCTGTCTCATTGCTGACAATGTAGCATGCAGATGGACCACACCAAGGTGTCAGCTGTCACATCTTGGCCTGTCCCTGAATCATGGAAACAGTTGTAAGGCTCCTGGCGTTCGCCACCTTTTCCCGGAAAAGGGGCTTATACAGCGCAACAGTGCTGTATAGGCCCGACTAAATCTGTGTGTGCCAGCTCAAGGGCTGCTTTGGCTCTTACATCCTGTTCTCTGTTCCTAGTTTGAATAAACCTTCCCTTAGTGCAGACTTCAGTGTGAGATAGGTTCATTTACTTTACCCATAATCTTCATACTGTCTTCAACATCCTTTGGTTTTAGTACATTATCATAATTGCAGTGTCTTAATATCTCATGCCGACTCTGTATGTCAACACATGCCTTACATTGGTCATCACATTTATTATCAACTGTGTACAAGTAGCAAGGTTTGTAGCGCACATGAAAGGGAAATTTGGTACCGTCTCTGTGTTGTAAAACGCCCTTTCCTTCTTTGAAGATCGTGGTTGCTCCACTTAATGTGGCTGTCTGAGGATGTCTTGTGGATACGATGGGATGTACAATGCCTCCCACGGCGTTGTTTTGAGACGCCCTCCTCTGCCGTCACTCAGACGCACCTCTACATCTCATCTGGGCTTGGCATCCCCGTAGCATCTTGTGGCATCTGCCAAGTCCATGCAGCGCCTCTCAGCCTTGAAACTGTTGTCAGATGTCTTGAACTTTGCAGTGTCCGTGATGACATGTGAAGTTACCCCCACATCCGCCATCTGACCTTTCCGCCTTTTTGTCTGTCTCCTTGGAAACATTTTGTGTATTGTCCCACTGCTGTTTCCATCTATAGGTTGCATCTCAGGGTGTGATGCTTTTTCATTGACCTTACCACTGTTTGTTGACATGTCCTGGTTTTGTGACCTCTCACACCACATCTGAAACACAAAATGTCCGTACTTTCCCGATCACTTGAACTTGCTATGGTGAGTGTTGCACTAAGCTGCACTTACGCTTTCACTATATTGTCCTCTGATGCAGCCACTCACATATTTTCAATGTCCTCATAGTTTTGGAGCTTTGTTTTACATTAAGACAGTCTGAGTAAATGAACAGCAAACAGCTTAAATGCCTCTGGAAGTCCCTTTAAAACCATTGCTATTAGAGTCCATTACTCAGTGTCTCACCCACATTTCTCAAAGCAGTGATGGCAGTCTCTGCTCTTAAGACATATTCAGTAACTCTCACTCTCGCTGGTGGGTTTTTGGAGTAAAATTAGCTTAGTGTAGAAAGCTAATTATTCTTGGTTTTCCCTTGCCAGCATAATATTCAAGTAGAATCCTCAGCTTTGACCATCCTCTGCTGCTTCTCTCATTACTAGTGACAAACTTTTGCACTTTTTTCTAGGAATTTTATCAGCTCTGAATTGTATCTTTTAGTCCTTGTAAGCAGAGATGCCCCCAAAATTTCATCTCCCGCAGTTGACAGTTATTTTCATCTACATCAAATACTAGCCTGGATCGTCGGTTACTCAGCTCCGCTTTCTCTTCTCTTCCTTTTTTCAGTACATCACTTCATGCCCTTCACTTTGTGGGGCTTCTTTGCTTCAAATGACTGAACTGTGCGCTGCTTTCAAGCTTTTTGGATATACAAAGACTGTGTGGATTTGTTGCAAATTAACCTGTTTGCTGACATCTTGTCTTGCTGTGATATTGCTGAACTAGACCTTAAAAGTCTTTACCAACTGATCCTGGTCTAAGTGCTGCAATTTGGTACTTTTCACTACCTGTTACAATTTGTCTCCCTCCTGCAGGCTCAGGGCAGAATCTATGGCAAATTGAAGGAAGAGAACTTCTTCGGACCGAAGGAGGAGGTCAAACTGGAGACTCACATTAAGATGGCCGCTGCTGCTGCAGGAAGGGTCATTGGAAAAGGAGGCAAGACGGTAAGCCAATTGAGCCATGCAATTCAGTCCTATCTTGCAAAGCAATAATGGGCTGCCACAGCAAGAAGTCTAACACTTAGTTTACAACTTTGTGAATTAAACTCTAAATTTGTAAGCTAAAATATTCTACCACAAGATCATTACTTCCTCCTAAAGTAACCAAAACTTGTCTCCAGGTGAATGAGCTGCAGAATCTGACAGCAGCTGAGGTGGTGGTCCCCAGAGAACAAACACCTGATGAGAATGACCAGGTCATCGTCAAGATCAATGGACATTTCTATGCCAGCCAGGTATTCCTACTTCCATGTTACCTCTGTAGGGTTTAACATCTAATTTTTTAATATTTGGATTTAAAAAATTTTTTAAAGCCATGTTCCCATTTCTTGCTTTCATTGAAATAAGAATGGGTTGATCTAACTATAATTTTGTGGTTTTATGGTGTTTGTTAAACAGGCTATTCTCACTGTTTCTGGTAATATAGAACTAATCTACAATTATCCATAGCCCTAATAATTAATCTACCAGAATTGTTCTTCACAGATATTTCTCTGGGGATTTGATGAATTAATTCCCCTGTTTGAAAAACTGTGTACCTCAAAAGTCGATTCTGGGCGGATGATTTTATGCAGATTACACTACCATTGATATATTCTCATATGAAGTTAAGGTGTCAAAGTGGCTCATCAAATCTAGACAGATTTGTTGCCTCCCACAGGCCCACGACACACACAAGCACAGGCCCCGCCGTACGCCATTTGCAACAGCTCCATAACAGAGCAGAGGGAGGAGCTCTGCACATCGCTCTCATTTTTAGTCAACTACATTATCTCATGTCTCATTCCATAGCTTAAAAACACCCAATATTATTACACTGAATTCCAGAAAATAAACACGCAACAGAAAGACAGCAACCCTGGCATCACATTTCAGGCCCCTTAGTTGTCGCCATCACTGAAAAGCTTTACCAGTGTTTACTCTGGTTTGTCCTCTTGCTTTATCTAAACTCTTTCCCATTGCAGCTTCTCTGCTTCTGTTTTTTTCTTGCTCTGTTTAGCAGGGTGAGCCATTACAAATAACTGTGGCAGTGGTAATTTTGTTTTATCTGCTATTCTCTGGTAGACTTAGGAAACACCTGTCAGCGGCAAAGTGCTCAGAGTGCTGGCTGGTGCCAACAAGGGTAGAGTACCTGCAGAGGCATTTGATTGTTTCTTTCCATTCAGACCCTTAGAGCAACATTATGTAACTTTGACTGCGACCCGTGGCATCGAAAACTAAACTAAATGATGCACGTTAATATGTTGCACAAAACAGCAATTTTAGTAAAACCTGGTAATATTTTATGGAGAAAATGATTCTCCCTCTGATGTCCTACAACTGCTCTGCCTCAACTCTGTGATTCATGGAGGTTCCTGAAAGCAACCTGAAGGCTGCCTGCAGACTGAAGCTGCAGCAGCGGGTAGTTGTTGGGGACAGCTACGCTAAATAAAAGGCTGCAGACAGACAGAGCAGTTGTAGGACATCAGAGAGAAAACAAGAGCACATTTTCTCCTCAAAATATGACCCGGATTCACTAAAAATGGCTGGTTTGTGCCACGTATTAATGTGCTTTGTTTACTTTCGTTTTTGCGGATCACGGTCAACGTTACATAGTGTTGCTTTAGGGCAGTGATTGGTTGGAGTTTTTACAGGATTACAGTAGCTACAGATGATGAATCTTTGTCTTTTTCTTTTCTTTTTTTTGAGCACATGATTTATTGATTGCTGTCAGGATGTCAAGACCACTCCAACCAATAAAACAAAAGTAATGTTGGATAAAAATACCAACCCTGCCTTTAATGTGCAAACAAACCATTCTCATCTGTCCTCCAGTTGGCTCAGAGGAAGATCCGGGACATCCTAACCCAGGTCAAACAGCCACAGAAAGGCGGAACGGGAATGAGCCCAGGCCCTAACGCCCAGGGCTTCACAGACATGGGCAACCCTGCACAGGGACTGACTCAGGACCATCAACCACGCAGGAAGTGAGGAGGTTCCATGCACCCTCCATACATGTCATGCCATGCCCCCCACCCCCCACCCCCTCCACACCTGACGGACGGACAGACGAACAGATACATGCACGAACAGACCGACGGATACAGGAGAGCGAAACACAGACCCAGCAATAGACAGGGAGAGATGTAGAGAGGGAGGGATGATACCCGGTAACCAGAGAGAACGAGAAATGATGTATTAAAACAAAAGTTGAAATGAATGAAAAAAAGGACAAAAATAAAAAGAAGTTGAGGACAGACATTAGATGCCAGGCCAGAAGAGAGACTGAATGTGGATGGAGGGATGAAGGAAAAGAGGGGGGCGGGCTGTAGCCAGCTTCGTACTTGCTGCAGCTTCAACAAATCCTGGACTGGATAGGTTTGAACAATACGGCCCACATTACTTTCCTACTAAAGATGGAGCCTTACTGCTGTCGTTTACACCTTTTCACATGGGTTGAAATCCATAAATCCATTGCGGGGGTGGGGTGGGGGTGGGGGGTTGGTTCTTAGACACTCAAGCAGGGGCCCCTTTGTTCCTCTGTCGCCCTCTACAGACCTTTCCAACCATCTACAGTCAGTCCTATATTTTAAGTGTTTTTTTTAAACATAGATATATATGTATAGAAATGTATTATTCAGAGCTATTATTGATAGAATGCAGTGAGGCAGAACAGGGAGAGGGGACATGGAAACTGCTGCAGCGGTACAGGGGATAGGTCATGGCTTTGGCACCCCTATCCTCCCTGCCAATGAGAGTCTAGAAGAGGGGCCGCAGATGTTAACACTGCTCTTTAAAGACCTCTCCCAATATCAGGGAGATTCGGAGAAAAAGAAAAAAAGAATATAATATGAGGTTGTAAATATATAATCTTCATGTAAATGTTCAGAAATGCTGTGTCTGGCCGCGTTGCCTTCTTTTTTAAAGGGTCCTCTGTATGTCGCCCGGTCTCCTGTCTGTAATGTGTAGCATAATGTAGCCTACAACAAGGCCAGGGGCTGGGGACGCACTGAGCTCCCCCCTCCACTTTTTGCAGTGTAGCGGCAGGCACAGCAAGAGACAGTAGAGGGCGCCGAGGTCGCAGCTGGTCCTGCAGTTCTATTGCAGTGACTTAGCTCACACACATGAAACCATTTTAAAACAACTTAAAAAAAAAAAAAAGCCAGCAGCTATGCTAGGTGGCTAGCGACCCGCACCTTAAACGGCATATTTTATATATATTATATATATATGATATGTGAGTTAACCCGGCCCCTCGGGTGAATGTTTTGAAGGCAGCGAGTCAGGTGAGAGCATTTGAGATACCTGTATGAATGTCTCAGAGTCTTTGCTCATCATCCAGCACTTGATTGTCAAGACCAGTCTTGAACAGGATCGCTTTCTCCTCAGAGGGGTTGAGGTCCTTCAGACCATCCCTGCATTAAAGCCAATTTTGTTCATTTGGACAACGTGGCAGTTTGTATTAATAAGAAATAAAGAATGTTTAAGGCTGGCCTTGGCCAAACACGTGAGGTAAAATGGCAAAGTCTTGCACAGCTCCTTGCCTTGAGTTCAGAGAGGGTAAAATCAGTCTGAAGGGAGTGGCTTCCTCGTCCTCTCTCCTGTTCTGCCAAAGGCCTGAGGGCGGAGCCTCCAAACCCTGCCTGCGTATTATAATGAGGGGCGGGGGTCTACGCCTGGATGCTCTGGTCAAGATTAGGACAGATTAGTAAAGAAATGAAAAAGAAAAACCTACCTCAGGGTAAAGTTACCTCAGTATTCCGAACTTTTTTTTTTTTTTTTTGGCTTGCTGGTGTTTTATATAAGAAGAAAAAAGAAAAGAAGAGCTCATAGTGAATATTTTTTATTTTCTTTTTTAAAGATTTTTTTAAAGTAAGTATTGTCTTGTTGCTTTGGGTTTTTTTCTGTTTTTTTTCTTTTTTTTTTGGTTTGTTTGTTTTTTTGCATGTACGTGTTGATTAATGAATGAGCTCAGGATGATGAGGAGGAGGCTGTGTTTTTCCCAAAGTGGAGGCAGATAAAATATTGTTCTAGAGAGAAGTTTGGGTTGATTTAGCCTTTATGAGGAGAGGAAACACACTCTCTGTCTTCCTGAAGTGTGATTGGAGCAGCCATTGTCCAAAATGGAATACTGGCTAAAGGGGAGAAATGTTAAATCAAAAGGGGGACCATAAGTGCACACGGTGAACCAGCACACCACTGGGCTCCTGTTTGTGAGCTCAGTTCATCAGAGGGGCTGATTTAAAAAAAAACAAAACAAGAAAAAAAACAAAGGAAAGATTCTTACCTGTTGCACAGATGGATCCATCCAGATATCCCCCTCCTCAGCCTGGGTTATGTCATGGGACTGCCCATTCTTGAGGCTAATGGCTCGCCATGTGCCCTGAGGGACATCATAATCCTGCCTTATTGTGATGACATCATCATGAAGCGCCAAAAATAAGAGGGCTTCAAGTGTTCAGGTAGTTCAGTTTCTTACCCACAAAGACGACACAAAAGAGAATTAGCTTTTAAGCAAGTTTTTAACGCTGTCTTTCTGTACCTGTCACCTCTCAGTTGGAGGTTAGAAATTTGTCAGATCAAAGTTGTGTTGGACTCAGCAGTCAACATGGAGACAGAAGAGAGCGTTCTTACACCACACAGCCTGAACTAGCTCTGACTTCTCTGAATGTGAATATTTATTACCTGTGCACTGACCACAACACCTCAGATGCTCCCTATTGGCTACATGCGTGCTTTGTGTGTGTGTGTGTTTGTGTGAAAGTGAATGCAGGTGTGTGTGTATTTGTGTTCACTGGTTTTAAATGTTCATTTTTGTCAGGACATGTGGTCGAGTGAAACTTTGAAAAAAAAGAAAGAAACAGAAAATAGTAGGACAAGTATGGAAGCTGAGAGCAGCCATAGTCGCCACTAACTTTCTTCAATTTGATATCTCGAGATCACGAAAGAAATCATTTCGTTATCACAGGACAATGGCTCGTTTTTCCGTGATAACGGGATAAAAAAAGCCCGTTGTTACCTCTTTTCTAATAATTTTTATCAGAGATCTGGAGAACCACCAGCGCCAGCATGTAGACAGTTCTTGACACCTGTAAGCAGGCTAGCTGAAAATGTCACATGACAGCATATCTATTGATCAACACATCAGACTGTACTTCAGTCAAGGTCTAACACAGGCAAAAACTGCACTGTGTCTTTCTGTTGAGATATCATTCAGATCAGCACTTGTCACTAAAGGAGCAGACGAGCCCGGCTGAAGCTTTGCAGACGATCACACTTCAGTGATGCTGCTGGCAAATCTGTGTGATCATGAACCACACACTCACTTTTGATCACGTAATGAAACCTCACCTGATAAATTAACCCGTTATCATGGGAAAACAAGCCTTTTTACCTCATGATAACAAATAATTTTTTGTGATCTCGAGATAACAGAATGAAAAAAGATAGTCACGACCGTGTCCGCTCTAAGCTTCCGTAGACAAGAACCGACGGCTTGCCGTCTGAGTTCCATCTAACCCAGGAGGGAGAACTCCAACACCTATTGGAAATGCAAAGAAGCAAAGCAAGAGAGAAACATTAACACAGCTGAATAATAGATTCAAACCTGTAAATAAGATGTTAAAATAGCTAATTATGATACTTTTGTATTTTTGGAGAAAAAAAGCATAAAAAATCTGAATGGGAAAAGCCAAGCCAGGTCACTGAAGGACACTGCGAGATAACTCCCAATCTTTTTAATGTCTTACTTGCACTCTGCAACATCCATCACCAATCCTCACTGGCTGTTCCACCAGCTCGCCATCAAACAGGTAATAGTCTATTATGTTGTGTCTATGCTTCCATTTTGGTCCAAAGGTGTTGACTTCACAGGTCAACATAGTTGTCTTGTATTAAGTTCCCCCTGTTTCCAAACCATAGCGCTGTGTTTGCAGCTGCCAAGACATGCTGTTTAAGATTGATTTTTTTAATTTATGTTTTATTTGAGTTCAATTCTGTTTTGACAATGCAGCAAGCTTCATTTAGACGTGACATCTGTGGACATACTGTTGCACTAATTGATGAAATACGTCAAAAACATCCAAAAAAAGAAACTCCTGAGACACCTGATGCAATTCTTTAGAGAAATAGGTGGAAAGTGAAGAAAAGAGGAGGAAGAAGAAGGGAGGAAGAAGAAGGGAGGTGGTCAGATGTTCTGGGAAAGTGTTGAAAAAACAGTCCCACAACTAAACTGTCCATCTCCTGTCGTATTGTCCCCCCTTTGTCCTTCCACAAAGTAATTTAATGCTTTCTTCACTTAATTTTTTTGCCCCTGTGTACTTCAGGAGCAGAGCGAGATGTTTTTCTTTCCTTTAAAAAAAAAAACAACAACAATCATTTCACTTTTGGAGCGGGCCCCTGCCCTCTCTCGCGCTGGTCTACATCGTGTTCGTTTTGCTCAATCCTGTTCAAGACCTTTTAAGTTTCTTGCTTTAACCACTTTATCTTCTTTTCAAAAAATTTAAATAGTTGACTTCGATCATGTTTTGTTTTATTGATTTTGAATGCACAGATCTATAAATAAAACAACTATTAAACAGGTTGAACTGCTAACATGTAGCTCAGTCAACAAAAATAACTGTGCCAAACACAGGAAGGGGTTCAAGCCCAGATGCAGTAAAACCTGCAAGACTGAACAAATGCAAAAAGTCTCAAGATAGCTGCAGAAATATTCAGAGTGACAATTACTACATTTTAAAGGTGATATCTCATCTTGGAGCTGAATTTTTCTTGTCGTGTGTAGTTCACATAGCAGAGACGGGATGTTTAATGGTTGCTGTGTCTCCACAAACACAAACAAACTGACACACAGCGTGTGTGTACTGCTGCTGTTAGAAAAACTCACACAAATGTAAACCGGCATCCTTACAGGGACAGAAACTTTAGATGTTTCTTGTTCTTCTGGTTCTGGTTGTTATCAGATCTTGAGGATTTCTGGGCCCAAAAGGAAACTGTCTGTCTTCTCCTTAAAGCAAGCTGAAGAATATGTTGAATCAGCTAAGACAAGTTTGGCAATTTTATGGGCCACAAAATGTAAAAGAACATTATCATACTAATCTTTAGACATCAAACTTACTTGATTTATTTTATTTCTTCTCCATGACTGTTTAAAGGACAACACCAGTGAATGTTTCATCCTATTCTAAGAACAACTGCTTTCCGAAAACATCACGTATGTCTAAACTTATTGTCCCGTGCACCATAGGTGTGCGCTCATTCATTTCATTCATATTATGAAAGTAACTTTGACAAGACCAACTGGGCCTAGATTCTTTAAGTGGTTTGCAGAGGAAGATTCACATTATTCAGAGTCGCGTAAATCTGACTAATTCAAGTCCGACAATTCTTTTTCTCGTAGCTCTAGTTTGTTTGTAACTGAGCTCTTGAGACGAATACCTGCATCTATTGCTGCTAAATGTTCATCATGTTCATCAGCGGTTTTAATAAAATTCTGTCAGGATTCTGGACGTAAAATCCAAACACCGAGCTGAAAGATGCAAAAACACTCCGCTGAACTGTGTTATTTTATGATTCTCTGTGGGCTCATGTGGGTGACTCCTTTTTTCATTATACATGAGAAAATTACATTGTTCCACTGGTAATATAACAATATTAGATAAGCAGCCTGAGGTCTCTGCAGTCTAATTGCTGTAAGGTAATGAAATGCATTGGCAGTGATGGAATAACCCTCATCTAAAATGCTGCCATATTTTTTGGAGAATACCCAGCACTTGTACAAAATATAGGCAGCAAATTATCCACAGTCACTGGTGTTGTCCTGTTATTCAAAACATAGAAGAGTGGAAGAACCCTAACCCTTGGACATTTAGTTCTGGATGAATTGTCTTGTTTGTGAAACATGTAGTTCAGTCTTGACAGACAGACAGACACAGACAGACAGACTTCAAGATCTTGTAAGGACAGTTTACAAGAAAACAGTGCAAACTTCTCGTTGTGGATCAACCGTCCCTCTAGGCCCTGAGTCGTGACAAATTAGAAATAAAATGGAGACCCGGCAAAGGAACAACCCTCTGGGACGAAACAAACAAACAAACAAACAAACCTCTTGACACATAACTAGGAACGCTACCTCAAACTATAAGCAAACTCAGCCACAATATTTTTTCTTTTGTTTTTCTAAATTATAAACAGGAAACAGTCAGTCAGTGGGACAGACATGCAGACGTGAAGGACAGACGGTCTATGTCACAGTCACATTTTTTTCCCCACTCTTCAACTTTAATTTTTTTTTTTTTTTTTTAATTTTACATCTACAGCTTAGAGATGGGACTGTAAAAAGAAGTAAGACAAAAAAAGAAAAAAAAAAACAGTATCGACACACTCTTCAGCCGGGACAGGAATTCCTTTACACGAAAGGTAGAATATTGACTAACCTTATTTTTCTGTTCACGGCACAATCATAGCGACGTGTTTACTTTAGTCTATTTTATAACTCAACTATACAAAGCTGCTTGTAGTCAGCCACTCACAGTAAATTCCCCTCATTGTAATTTCACATCCTAAAAGGGGCACAACACCTGTAACCATGTCATTGTGTTGTTAATCTACCTCTTGGAAAAAATAGGTAAATGGTATTTTTTTTTTTTTTTTTTTTTTTGGAGAAGGACACAAAACAACAAAAATAACAAAAAAAAAAAAAAAAAGTTGCTTGAAAGAAATATAGGTAAGTGAATAACTGGGTAGCGGCATCTCCATATACTGTAGTGGATAGTCTATTAAAGAAAGAAAAACTTCTTCCAAAGATGATTTTGCTCTGTTTCTCTATTCTAAGTTCTTAAAAAAAAAACAGAAACTGAATAATAATAACCTCAAAGTGGGAAACAAAAACGTAACCACCCATTTTTAACTTTCTTCTTAATAAACCCAACATAAATAAAATCTCTTTATCCACTTTACATTTTCTTTGTTCATTTCTTTAAAATTACACTTTTTTAACTTCAAAATATTCTTCATGTTTTTTTTCTGGTTGATTTTAATTTTTTTTTCTCTCTTTTTTATGACAGCAGATTGTATATCTTGTGTTTGGGTGCATTTAGCGTTTTCTTTCTCTCTGTAAAAAGCTGACATGAGTTAGAGGTGAGGACCTTTTACACTGACTGATGATTTATGGACACCTGTAATGAGTTGTTTTCAAAAAGCAAAAAGGACCTGTTGTTTTAGTTGACTGCATAGTTGCAGGTGGAAGGAGGAACGCCCTGTGTCATTTCTGTCCTTCTCACACTGCTCTGAGCTGGATAAAACAAAACTCCTCTGATCTGGGCTTAGACTTCAAAAATGAAATTCTCTTTTTTGCTTTGATCATACAGCCATGACAAGACTGTTGCTTTGGTCCCAGTTACTGAGATGAGTGTTAGAGGGCTCGAGTCTTCCTCCTTCCTCCAGATGGCGCCTTTGGTCTTTACAGTATATGGACTTTCACCCTTTGCCTGCTTGATTCCTTTAGTCTTCATCAACACTCGTTTTAAACTCCTTGTAAACAAAACAGAGCATAGATATGAATGTGTTATTAAAGATGAGAAAATGGGCCCTCTTGCCTCTGTGTGGTCTTTGTGTGTGGTTTGTCAGTATGTGTTTTTTATTCTAGATACTTCAATACTTCTTCATTGATCCTACAAGCAAACAAGTTATGCTAAAAACATAACTTTTGCATTCAATAACTCCTTTTGGGACAAACAAACAAAAAAATTATTCATATTTTTTTCAGCTGATTATAAAACTTTCCATGTAACAACTTATTCCACCTAATGAGTAAGATGATAATTCAAGTAAAGTATTATAATTAAATATAAATTCAGCAATCAAATGAAAATGTTTATCAAAGTGAAATAACAATTAAAATATCGACAGAAGTCATTTATATATCAATTAAAACAACTACCTCTTGTACTTAAAAAACAAAAAAGGCATACATGTAGTTCAGTAAATTCCCAGGTTCCTGGGCCCCAACCTTCTGCAACAGCTGTTTCTCTGGGTCTGAGTGCACTGATTTCAGTTAAAGATTCTGATGAAGATTGAACCAGTGTAACTACTTGAAAGGTCTCCTTCAGTGTGCAGAATACCTCATGGCAATCGGGGGGGTCTCCCCCTCACCAGTGCTTTTAGTGTTGTGCTGAAGTCTTACAAATGGTAAGCTAGTTAGACGATGGACCAGCGTGAACATTTGCTGCGGCAGCTGAACCAGCTTCCTCCCCGACATTTTGGTTATACCGCTCAAGCTTTTTAGAAGTAAATCTCAAGTTGGTTAGTGAGGAGCTTTGTTTGCTATTTGCCCTGTTTAGTCCATGAGTGAGCCAATAACGAAGCAGAAAAAAAAAAGACAGGTTAAATGTGGAAAGTGCAAACTTAAGCAACAGCAGCACTCAATGGAAGGCGGCACCGGGTAACCAAGGAAACACCACAACAACATATTCATATTTTTGAATAAAAGTTTTGCTATTTATATTAAATAATGAATTCTGGACAACATAAAGACATCTTAAGACATTTTTATTGACAATTGCAAGCGAAAAATCCCAGAGGAAGACCTCTTCAACAAGCCTTCCACATCTCGTTGAGTTTGCACCAGATCAGTGAACAGTTTAAGGTTATGACATGCTGAACTCTGCACTGAAAGAAAACCCCCAGAGACAACAGTTATACTGTGTAGTGTCAAACACAAACACTTTTTTATAGCCACCCCTGTGTGATATTCTATATTTAGAAGTATTAGGCAGTATCAGTGCAATATACAGAAGTAGACTTACAGTGTGTGTTTATTATTTGGCTCTGTTTCCTTGTAGGAAGGCTTTAATGACTTGTGCTGCTTGACACAAGTTGAAAAATCCTCTGCTCTCTCTGCTGTGGCTGTAACATATGAATGAGATGCTGCCACTAAACGCCTGATGGCTGCATGGTTACTTACACCAGTGAAGAGAATGGGGCACCAGTGGTGAACTGTCTATTCTGGTGTACTCTGGTAAATGCCAGAGAGGCTGCGCGGCGCTGGGCTGTGAGCACAGGTCCCACTAAAACAGTGGTTCTCAACCAGGAGTCCGTCGACCCCTATTTCCAAATCCTCCCTTTGATATGTATAGGATTGGTCATATTTTAGTACAAAGCCTCATTTTGATCCGCTCCCTTCTTCCTTTTACAGTTACACCATTACTCTGTTTATACAAATTCAACGCTGGCCATTTTCTTTCTAATTAAGAGTCCTCTAGCATTTTAGTGGACGGACAAAATTATTTCAAGAACATGTTGTTGAAAGCTATTGACTTGCAAAATTCAGCATGCACTCTTGAAATTAAGTTACAAACAAACATTAAGAAGAAGGTGACAACTTCCATTATTCAAAGAAGAAGAAAAAGATGACGAAGAACTACTCTGCATTATGGCATTAGTATGAGAAATGGCTGAAACGACCGTCTGTCTTAGACACAGGTCAAACAGACTCTGGCCACCGGGAGGAAAAAAACACGGGTCAGAGGTCCTCAGGATCTCAAAAATTATGCAGGGGTCGAGTACCTCAAAAGGGTGGAGAACAACTACTCCAGAAGACATTGGACCTTCATGCTGCCCTCATTGAGTCTGTTTCTGAGCGTTTGGTCAGAAATATGCACAGCGCTCCTCCTGTTCCTCCTCACACAAAGGAGCAGATACCGGTCCTGCAGCTGAGTTATTGCCCTTCGATGGCCCTGTCCAGCTCTCCTCGTGTAACGGCCCATCTCCTGCTATCTCAAAGCTCTTGAGACTGTACTGGCAGACACAGCAAACCTTCTTGCGACAACACGTATGCATGTGCTTCTGGACTATCTGTGCAACCTGAATGGGTTGCAGGTACCGCCTCATGCTACCAGTAGCGACATGGGCACTAGCAAAATGCAAAACCCAAGAAAATTTGTCAGGGAGGATAAGGACAAAGAAATGATCTGTGGCTAACACCTGCAAAACCTGCCCCTTTTTGAGGGCTGCCTCGCTGTCAGAGTCAATTCATTTGCCATTTGAGATAGAACCACACTGGGAAGTGGATAGAAGAGCTCAACATAAAAACAAAACATATACGGCAATAAGACAGTATAAAAACAACAGACGTATTATAAGTAACAAACAAGTATATAATAAACAAGTGCCGACATATGGACAGGCCAACAGTCACCTAGTACAGAAAGTGTAAAATGTGCAAGAATATAAAGTACATGATTAACCCAGGCTGACAGTGGCTTGATGCAAAAAATAAATAAATAAATAAATAAAGGGTATAAAAAAACCCAAGATAATTGAGTGCGTGATTTAGAATTATTCAGGCTACGCAGCGAAACAAACTCTTAGCAAACAAAGAGGTGGAGGAAGAGGAACAAAAACACTGGCAGCAGGATGACCTGCAGGGTCGTTCACAATATTTAAGACATGGAGCAGAAGCTGAGAGCTGCAAATGTCATCTAGATCTGTCAGATCAGCAGCGGTTGTCCTGTGTGCGAGGCACACAGCTCTGTTCAGAGATCCTGTACTGTCAGACAGTGTTAGGGAGTAACTTGTTACATGTAACAAAATTACATAATTTAATCACAAAATAAATGTAATTGCAATTAGTTACAGTTACTGAGACAGAATGTGTAAATAAATTGCAGTTACTTATGAAAATATTAGTGATAACAATGTGAATATTTTCTGTTAAAAGCTTAGGCTACATGTTGAATAATATTCATTTTGCTGCTTTGCATGTTTTTGTTGTGCCGTTGAGTAAAGTTTGGTGCTGTTCTGATGCTTCTGGTTGGTTCTCTTGTTTGAATTTGCAGCGCCCCACATCTGCCAATAACACTGTCTGGTTTAAAGATTAAAAAAAAAAAAAAAAAGTAAACAGTTGGAAACATTCCTTAATAATTTAGAAAAGTACTCAAAAAGTGATCGAATGTAATAAGTTACATTACTTTGACAAAGTAATTGCAATAGTTACATTACTTATTACATTTTAAATAGAGCACCTAGTAATCTGTAACCTATTACATTTTCAAAGTAAACTTCCCAACCCTGCTGTTAGAGTACCAAACCACACTGTGAGCTGGTGAGGATGCTCTTGTTAAAGGTTACAGAAAATCTGGCAAGCAATATTTAAAGTGAAGTTTTTTAAGGTATATGTGTGTGTGTGTGTGTGTGTGTTTTACAATATGTGTATCTATGTATATGTATGTATATAGGTATTTAAGTGCCAGATCTTTGGTAAAGGTGACACCAAGACGGTTGTATTGTCTGCATACTTTAATGTCCGGTGTTTAACATACAGAAAAAGAGAGGACTGAGAATACAACTTTGTGGTAAGCCAGTGCTTAAAACAAGTTAATCAGGCAAACAATCACTGATTTGGACTCTTGGTGGTCTAAGAGTTAAAAAACTAAAAATCCATGAACAGACAGTAACACACAAACCAAGATGTTGCAGTTTGTGGATAAGGTGTGAAGAAATAATTAAAAGCAGAGCTGTAGTCTATAGAGAGTCCTCTGGTGTGGGTTTTCCCTTCATCCAAACGTTCATAGACGGAGTTCAGAGCAAAACAAACAGCGTCCTCCACAGATCCATCTCTTCTAGAAACAAACTGCAGAGGATCTAAGGAAACAGGAATCTGACGTTTCATATATCCAGTACTCACTGCTCCAGACATTTCCTGAACGCTGAATATGTGCTGTAGGTCTGTAGTCATTATGACAGGTCACAGGTGACTTTTTACGTACCAGCAGGGAATAATTTTGTATACGCCTATATTTTATTAAGGAAAATCCTGCTGGCTCCACCTTATAATCAATAATCAATAAAGGTTTCTTTTGCATCAAATCTTTGATCGACAAAGTATAAGTGAGAGGTTGTTCCTGTCTCCAGTTTAGTAGAATTGATGCGTGCATGTAAAAGGCTTTGAACTTTCCCACAGTGGAGTTCAGTTATAACAGGGGACTGTCCTTATCCAGTACTCACAGTACAGTCAATACTGGTTCAGGTTCCGACGGCAGACCAAAGATATCAGACTGTGTTTAAAATACAGAGTTTCGAAAGTTGGAGAATTGAAATTGAAATACCCCACAACAGTCTTTAAGAATCATAAATCATAAACTAATCATAAATAAATAAATAACTGAATAAGGTAACTTAACTAATCTGTTTTTTCATTGGGATAACAAGTGCTGTATTTAAAATGTGCCCTTTACTTCAATTTATACAATTTGTTTATTTTCTCTTTCTTAAACAGCACACGCAAATATGTTCAGCTCAAACCATTAATATGGTTCTGATAATGAAAATGTATTTAAATTGTGCATGCATTTTTAGAATCTAATTTCCTTAGTGGAGAAGAAGGAGGTCGTTATAAATGTGTGTGTGTGTGTGTGTGTGTGTGGGGGGGTGCTGGTAATTCAGCAAGCTGCTGAATGAAACAGCGAGGGGAGTCGGGGAGTGCAGATAAAGCCCTGCTCATGTATCAGCCTGCTCACCTGTCTGCAGCCGCTCCGCTGTAATGGATAGACACAAGCTGCAGCCATCACTCATACTCACACTGGCTGCCTGCGTGTGTAGAAGTGTGTGTGTCAGACAAAGAGAGAGAGCTGGTGTTTGTGTGTGTGGGTTTTGTGTATTCCCTGATAGTGGGAGTGATAATATGTCTGCATGGGTGCATGACCGAGAGAGGAAGACAGAGACAGAGTGTGTCACTGTTGTGTAAATTATGTGCGTGTGTGTGTGTGTGTGTGTGTCTTTTGTGTCTGTGTGGTTATTTGTGTAATTTCTGTCCGTTGTTCTGACATTTTGATTGATACATCTAAGGCTCTTTCAATCGTTTCCTCTCTTGTCTTTCTTTCTCGTACTGTGTGTGTGTGTGTGTGTGTGTGCTGTGTTGTGTGTAGGAGGACGGGGTTATGGGAAAGGGTCATCGGTAAGAACTGTTGTGACAGACAGCTGGCAGGACACACAGGGCTCTGGAGCAGTAAGGGGTGAAGCAGCGTTGTCAGTTCAACAAACAGACAAAAGTTGAGGCTTTTGGAGGCAGGACGGCTTTTAATGTGAGATCAATGTCATTGAGATCAAAAATTTCTTCCATTAGAAAGAACAAAACATGCACACTAGTGAGCACAGCTTGAGATTGCAGTTGCTGTTGGGATCTGGCAGTGTTCTTACGTTTCATTTTAAAATGTAATTATTTGTACGTTTCCTTCCTGACTTTATCTATGCTAGCCATGTACTGCAAAATAAACTATTTCATGGTATCAAGTTTTTTTTTTAAAGACAGATAGCTCAAATCAAGCAATCTGATTGTTTTTTAGCACTTAGCAGTGAAATAATAACTGTATCTGTGTAACTGTAACAGCAATGTTAATATGTTGTGTTCCACATCTGAACACAACCTATTGTAAATTATAAGATAAAATGAACTTGATTGAATAATTGATAGCACAAGTTACGATGCTGGATTGACTTTGGTGGTAACTGATAGGCTAGGCTACATTAAAGAAGAACTATACCCCTAAACCATTTTTTTCACTTGAAAACCGATGCTAATAAGTATTTAGTAGTGTTTTTGATTGATTCAGGTCTAAATCTTGACATTTTAGTGCCAAGTAATTGAATTCTACATATTTGTACATATATATTTCTGCATATGTGCATAGACTGCCACACCCTCCAACACATCGCCAAGGAAAGAGTACACACACATGCACACAGCCATAGATAGCGAGAAAAAAGCTAAATCCATGATCAGTCTGACTTCCCTGAAACCAAAACTGCTGTTTTACCCTGGTGCTCATGCACTCAACTGAGTGAGGAGGACCTGGAACATGTAACGTTAATGCTACAACAGCAGCCCAACAAGGAAGTGACTGATGGACGGATATTTAAACAAGACAGAGGCAGGCTGCAGTGAAGAAGTATGTATGAACTGTTCTCTCACAGTGAAGTGTCGAGTTCAAATCAGATATGTTAAAGAAATAAAGGATTTAGTCGACCAGAGCTAGTTTCACTTGTCGCCGTGGAAAGGTTTGGTGGGGGTGGTCCGGTGGAGAGAAGCCGGCTGCTTATTAAGTGAACTGTGAACACATGAAAAAATAACATATGCTAACAGCTAAATCTAATCACAATCACTATACTGAAACTATGCAACTCTCACGATCTACTCTCGGTAAGTTGATAAATTCTTCAATTCTTCAATTCTTGAACTTCAGAGAGGAGGCACTTCAGCCAAAACTCTGGGGGTTTAGTTACACTGCAAGCTAACAGAACAGTAGTAGGCTCTAACCAGATGGACACAAATGTGTGCAAGAACATTGGCCTGAAGGGCTGATCACACAGAGGCTCATCGTGCGCGGCTGCTCCAAAAAAGCAGTGGAAGCGCATCTGGAAAAACAGTTGGACACACCTGTGGAGTGGGGTCACATGTGCATATGTATGACCAAATGCAATTTGTGGGAAAAAATTGGATTCAAGCAAACGTTGAGCTCTTGCTGTGGCTTTGTTTTGGATGATGAGGAGAAAAAAGTCCATAAAAAGCAACGGTTTGGGTTATGATTACTAATGTCACCTCCAGTAGTGTGGAGACTTGTTTCTGCCACTGTTTCCCCAGCAACAAAACAAGAGAGCAGTAAAGCCTGCCTCCTACTTGACATTAATGAGGGGTACAATTCCGCTTCTTAGGCTGAAATGTTGAAAATATTTGAACTTTTATGAGTGCCCAAAAGAAAAACCTGTTGCAGTGAACAGTGAAGTACTCTCATATGAAATTAGGACCCGTTTAGGACATGGGGATGGCATTTCTCTTTGTACATTAACATTCAAAGTAAAGTAAGTTTTTCGTCAAATGAGAAGAAAATTAAATCTTGTGAAATAAGTGAGTAAAATTAAAATACAATATAGGGTTTTGGATAGACTAGATTGGCATGAAATGTTCAATATATATTAAAAAAAAGACTAAAATGTCAGTTTTTATTGACTAAAGCTAACTTAAGTGGTTTTCTTTGGCTAAGATTAGACTAAATTGCCACCTTTTTGTTGAATAAAACTACATTAAAATAATTAATGATTTGTTTGACTAAAATGTTCAGACTTTTAGTCAACTTGACTAAATAAAATCAGTATAAGATTGACTAAATATGATTAAAAAACTAACAAGGACATTTTACACTCAACTAAGACCAACTAGAAGAAAATAGCTGCAAAAATAAACAGTAGTAGAATCACAGAACATATGGGCTTATACAAATAATGAAATGTACAATAAAAAAAATAAAAATAAAACAATATTGGCCCAGTTTTTTAGACACGTACAAATACACGATCACCTAAAAAGTAATTCTGTAGTGCCTTTTTTAAAGTTGTGTCTGGGGGAATCTAACCTACAGCAACAAGAAAATTATAAAATTATCAACATCTTTACATTACAAGTTACATATCTGAAAAAAAAGGTCCATCAACTTTGACTTTTTGAACACCAAGCATCACTGATGACACAGAGCCACCCCTTAACCTGCCTGGGTCCTAAATTCTTTCAGCTGGGAACACAGCTGACCACAATGCAACAACTTAATCTGGAATGTTGAGCCAGATTAAGTTGTGGACACAACAGTCTGCGATCTTTTTTCATTTGACCAATGGAAGTCCCATTTCTTCCATTTCATTTTCCTGCAACTGGACATTAGCCAGGAGCAGCCTGAAGTCCAAGTTGGGCTAATGGCTTTTATCCCAGTTGTATCTTGGTCTGAAAATGCAGTGAGTGGTGATCATCCCAAAAATCCAAACTCCAGAGTTCCTTTTTCAGTGGCAGTGGGTGTATTTCTCTTCAGGGTAAGAGCTGTTTCAGCAATACACGCAAAAAATAAGAAAAAAATGTAGATACATATAATAAAGTTTGAAGGAGCTATGGGCCACTGCTTCCACATAAAGTGCCGTTGCCATTAAAGCATGTGTTTTAGCCCAGTATAATGTGAGGTCTGTGTTGATGAGCTCTCGATTTATGTCCAGTACCACCAGCATTCAGTACCAGTGCAGGAATTAGTGTGCCTTAGAGTGGCTCAGTCACGCCCCTTCCAGTGGACCCCATAGGACCTTAATTTGAAATAAATATGACGGGTAGGCAACGGGAAGAGAGAAATTATTTTTTGATCCTGTTTAAATTGTCCCACCACTCTCAAATATCTTTTCCAATTTGAAAGATTTTTGCAAGTCAAGACAGTCAGCTTTTCGCACAGCTGCTGAAGTGTAAGACTATGAAAATACGTATTTCGACAGTCATGTAAGTGATGTCTTAACAGCGATCTCTGACGGAAGCGACTCATTCTCTGTTTACTTTGCTGCAGCTCTCAACATGCCCATGCTTGGAATGATTTTTACCTCTTTTAATCTATTTTCGTTCGTTCTGAAGGAACCAAAGAAACTGTGCTTAAGTCACAGCCATGTTTGCATTGGTGACGTATATTGTGCGAGGCGGGAGACGTAGTTCAGTGAGCCGTCTCACAATAAACGTTTTTCTTTACTGTGTGATGCCAAAATTCGACTTTCTTGAGATGAAAAATTATCTTTTAAATGGCCAACCATCATATCTGTAATTGATGGCACAAACTAAGAAAAATAATTTCTTTCTCGCTGTAGGATCACATCCATTTTTTTTTTCTGAGTTAAGGTCCCATGGACAGGAAGTGGAAGGGTGTGACTTAGGCACTACAGACTACTGTATGTTCCAAGGTGGAAAGTGTCATTTGTGTCCCTGTGTAGACCAACACTTAACAGTTTTTTAAAAAATATACAGTAACCATCTTCCCTAGGGACATCTGAGACATACTAGGGACTAAAAGTGAGGATGTATCAGTGTGTTGCTTCACTTTTGACTATTCTTCAAAAATCTGTCCCCTGTCAATCCCTCAACTCAGCTCAACTTAGTGCAACACTAAATCACTGAACTTTACCTTAATGCATGATGCATTTGTTATCATTTGTTATCATTTGTCATCCCTGTGGTTTAAGAAAAGCTCGGCAACCTTGAGCATGCTGTGGCAGTTGCCTCTTTTTTTGCTAACATGAGTAGAAAAAATTCAAATGGTCCGGTAGAACTTCAGTGCAAACAAATGTTTTAACTGTCATATGTTCTAAACAATAACTCAGACAAATATATGTAGTACATAGCATATAAGCAAGTCAGAAAGCACATAGACCCTCTTTGTTTCAATCCAGATTCCCACTTGTCTTACTTTTCAAACATATGTTGTTGCCATGTCAACCCCTGAGACCCAGCCTCCTGAGGGAAGAGGGGGTCAGACTGCCAGCCTGCTGCTGTTGCCACATAATGACCTATATTCTGGGAAGTGTGTGTATATGAGAACCTTTTGTGCATTTGTGTGTGTGTGTGTGTGTGTGTGTGTGTGTGTGACATGCAGAGAAAAAGACATGACATTAACTTAAATTTATAAATTCCTGTTACAGTTCGAACGAAGGAGCCAGGATCCAAGTGCAGAATCGTAAAAAGAATTTTATTGATACAAAGAAGATAACAAAAGGCGCCTTGCGGGATAAAGAAAAAAACTCCAAACTCAAA
>JAPQLA010000009.1:21774864-21798274 GCA_029822935.1 Naso vlamingii
TCTCTCTCTCTCTCTCTCTCTCTCTCTCTCTCTCTAAGGTGAGTGCTGGGTCTCTGTCATTTTTATCCCTCCCACTTTCTCTCTCTCTTTCACACACTCTCCCTTCCATGTTTCCTCCCCCTCCCTCTCTCTCTCTCTCTCTCTCTCTCTCTCTCGCTCTCTCTCCTCCTCCTAACCAACCCACATTCAGTGACATCACAACTTAACTGCCCAATCACCAGTAAGCCAATCTGTCACTGTCAAATTTCTGGCCAATTAGCCACTGTATGATAATTCTCTCCAGCCAATAGCAGTTAGTGTGGCTCTGCTAGTGTAGTACAAAAACCAAACAAGCACAGATGGAAGTACTTTCATACATCAGGACAGAAAGAATACTTCAGCCGCTTTTGGCATTAACAACATCAGGTCAAGTTAACTTAATTTCATTTATGTAGTGCCAAATCACAACAAAACATGTCCCAAGAAATATATTTCATGTAGATTGGGTCTATACTACTCTAAAATTACAGGAGACTGAACAACAATTCCTACACCAGCAAGCATCTGGTGTTAAAACTTCCTAAACCTGAAACAGAACCTAGCTCAGAGGTGGGCAGTCATCTGCCCCCACTGTTTGGGTAGAGACAGAGAGAGAGAGAGAGAGAGAGAGAGAGAGAGAGAGAGAGAGAGAGAGAGAAGCAGAAAGACTCTGGGGAAGACAGTAAGTTATAACAAGCAAAAAAAAAGGAAGATTGTCATTGTCCTGTTGGGGGAAAAAAAAAACAGTTCAAGTGCAAAAACATTTCAGAGATAAACAGAGATTTCGGACAACAACTCACAAATGGTTGATGGAAAAAGCAGGCAGGAAAAATATGAAAATGCACAAAAGAAAGGAAAAGTACAGCTTTAAGCATATAATTTTCATCTCATTTCCTTCTCTCTGCTGTGGAAGTGACTCTTCAGTGATCCTAATAGAATGTGTGTGACCACCGCAGATTAACTGAAATTGTTTTCCCCACATTACATGCAAATTTTAAGGACAGAGATATAATCTGAGCAATGGTTATGCACGTCCTCTGGGATTATCACTACATGTTTGCAAGACGCAATACTCACATGAATGGTATGGGCGAAGGGTCAGCAGCAAAAACAATGGCAGAAATTTACTGAAGACAAACTAATATACCAAGTCTGCCATTGCTTGATGTGGGGGCTTTAGTTACCATCTACAATGGTACGATACAATGATTTCTAATCTATTTGCCACTCTACATGCTTTCCATGCAACATTCACCTATTTACTCACAGATTCATAAACTAATAATGTGGCCATCTGTACATAGTGGCAGTCTGCTTATTACAGACAGACACACACTTAAATGCTTTGGCACAGCCATCGGGAGCAATTTGGAGTTCAGCTTCTTTGACTTTGACCTGCAGACTGAAGGAGCTGAGGATGGAAACATGGGGACTTTCTAGCAGCACCAAGATCCTTTTAGTGGCACTGGCACTGTGACAGATAGTACCAGCTTGTGACAGGCTGTGGCAAGCAAGCAGCACCTCTCTGCAGTTTAGACACACCTCCCTCCACTCGCTGTTAACTACGGTAGGGTCAGATTTCCTGTACAAACCCTCAGGATTGACACTGGGCCAACATTATTGGAGACAAAATGTGAGGTATTTATTCATTGCTCTCAAAGGGATAGTTGAGTATTTTTGAGGAGTATTTTTAGTCAGTCTATGACCTGCAGATGAAGATCAGTGGTGCCACTTTCAGGAGAAGGAGCGATAAATCTCTGCACCAAAAGTCAGCATTGTACTTTTGCAGACGAGGTCAGCAAAAGAAGAAAAGGTTTTCAGCCACATAAATGGTCACCTAAAAAAATCAACATCTGTTTAATTATATGTTAGATTTAGGATTTCGCAGATACATGGCACAGCAGTACAAATGCTCAACGCCACATTGAAGGCTAACCAAGTCTCCACCTTTGTCAATTTAAACAGAACCAAGCAGCGTGGCTTTTGGCCACTTCAGTCAGGGATTTTATACAGCGAGCAGATGTTGTGGATTCAAAGGAGCTATGACTGCTGTGACATTAAACAGCGTTAGCATCACCTTCCTCTGATAAGATAAATGCCCGACATGTGCCACCAACAGGCTAATACCAAGTCAAACCGTGTTAAAATGGTTGGATAACTCTAACAATGATAATGTAACACAGTCAAAAAGATCCATCGAGCACAGGCCTACTTCTGTTGATTTCCTTAAAGCTTATTGTGTCCTCTGTTAAGAAAAATGCCCGACATGCATGTGTATAAGGTTATGTGTAGGCTACAAAAACCTCTAGATCACATGTTTACAATAGGCAGTTTTTGCTGTGTACACATTTTATGATTTACAAAAAAGACATGGAGTTTTCCACACAAATGCAGCTCAGCAGGCTGCTGTCTTTTTTTCCTCTTTCCATGACATGATGTCGAGGCCTTTTGCCAAAGATGTAATCCCTACACGGCCTGCAAAGGCCCCACAAGCCAGAGTAGAGTGCCACTTATACAGCACCAGCTTGGGGCACGTATGGACAGGGTGGCTGTCAATGTTCTTGGCCCCTTTCTCCAAACCCAGCATGGCAATTGCCTTGCAGTAGTGACTCTGGGCTTCTTTACAAAATGGCCAGAGGCAGTTGCACAACCAGACAAAGAGTGACTACTGTCTACAAGGTGCTAATGAAGCAATGTTCAGCCTTTTTGGGATTTAAAGGGCCAATTAATCAGGGAAATGTGCAAACAGCTTGGGATGCACAAGACCCACACAACATCTCCCCACCCCCAGAGTGACGGACTGGTGAAGAGGTTTAATTGCACTGTGGGGGTCCGGCTAGCCCTGGTGGCGGCGAAGGGTCATATGGACTGGGATTTACAGTTACCACTGGTTCTGACAGCTTGTCATTCTGTGACACAAGAAACCACTGGGTGCACCCTAGCCTTGCTGGTGTTTGGTCGGAAGCTCTGGAACCTGCTCTGGCATAAGGTCAGCCTGCAGACATGTAACATGTAGTGGACTGAACAACTAAACTTTATGAAAAGGCTTATCAGACTTGCTTTACCTGCAAATGTAAGTGTGAATTTCTTTTGATGTAAGGTTAGTGTACATGGAGGGAACAGGAATTTCATTTACTTAAATAAATCATATTATTATCCTATTCATGTTTTGTCTCAGTATGTACAATGCTCTGTCAAAGGGTAATTTTAACTGATGTGAGCAACTATAAAACTGAGTGGATGAAAATTTCCTGAATGAAAGGGGCGAGCCTGCAGCATCGCTGTTACACTGGGAGAATATTTATACTTTATACTGTCACGTCTGTCTACAGTGTTTATTGTGGTTAATGTTCATAATTACTGAAGTTAAATGCAGCTTTGTCAATTATTTGTATGGCAAGAGAGAAACACTAATAGCCAACGACTTTCTATCTTCTGCTTATTGGTAAGACAGTAGTGTCAGCTCAGAAAATTCACTCTAAAGCATTTTGGAGAAAACAAACAAAACAACAAACGTAGGCTACAAAACGGGGCTGACTTTGCTTAGTTATTATAAATAGATATCGCAATGTTTGTGTACAGTTGTGAAAAAATAAGCTGAGCTTATTGTTATTGTACACACTGATTGTTTTTGGGTCATATAGCCCAGCTGATACGTCCAGTGGCCTCTGCTAGGGCTATTGCGCAATAATGGGAAGAGTGCATCGTCTCAATTCGACAAAACAGTGTCCTGTGTAGTTGTGAACTTGCAAGTTCATTCTTCCAAGAACAACTAGCAAGCACGTTCTTGCCACAGACACAATTCCATTCTTTTTGGTCTTTGGCAGGAGACAGACATAAAGTTTAGACACACTGAATATTATTTGATCTAATCCACCTCCATCTGAATTCCAAATATCATAGAGATGTGAGTTGTAGGTACCTCAAATAGCCCCATATTTTCTGGTGAGACACATCTATGCCACCCCAAAATGATCACTGGTTCCATCCTGGCCAGCCTACTGAAAATTTCCTGGCTCCGCCACTGCTCAGGACAAGGAGATATGGTAAAGGAGGGACAGTCCCTCCAATACGTGTATATTGGGTCATGTTTTTAACTGACAGATCATGGTGTGCACGCCAGACAGAGGAGAAGCATGATGTTCCCTCCTGAAGAGAAGTTACAGAGTTGGTGGGCTAGCCCCCTTGCTTTGTTATTTTACCGGAAACACCTTGACCTCAGGTTAGCTGTTGCCTTGGCAAAGGGAATAAATCTGGGCTAAATTGGACTAGCAAATGCATCTTGTGTCCTCCACATTTGTCCATATCTGCCAACGCTACAATATCAAACTGATAAAGATGATTGTATACATTGTAACCCACATTGTAACAGAGTAACATTACTCAGATTCATGTGTTAGAACCATATAAACTTCTGTTTAATTATACAAACTCACTTGACAATCCACATAAGAAACTGAATTAAAGAAAGTAACCTGTTAGCTAACACACTGTTACACGGTCCACTGCAAAAGTTAACTTTATTTTTAATGCACTCTGTAGGAATGAATGGACTTTTGGTTGATTTGCCTCTGTACACGTCTGTCTGTGGAAACAAGGCATAATGCCTTTTATACACATGCCACTGAACAAAGGAGGGGCTGGCTTGACCGTGTTTTTAAAGTAGAGGATGGCCTGACCGCAGTGTACTTGAATAAAATGCAGACAAACCGCTGCATTCAAAGAAATTGCAATTTTGATGAGTCGTCATATGCATAGGCCTGTAGAAATAGCCTAGTGCATTGTATTCATCTCAAACTGAATTTCATCATGTCAAAAAAAAAAAAAAAAAGACTAGGCCTTCTTATCTGCTTCAAATTACGTCATAGGACAATCAGGTGTTTTGCCATGGGAACATGCCAATTTAATGAAACTGCCAGAAATTGCACACTGAGACTAAAACTCACTTTATTATTGTAAAATAATAATACTGAGAGGTATTTTTTTAGATTTTATCATTAACTAAACATTTACATTTCTTCAGCATCAGTTAAATTAAATCAATATTTTCTATAGCTTGGTATTTAATGAGAATAATAATTGTGTGCAATATATTTGGCTACAATTATTTAAGTTTGAATGATAAACAAATGAATTTTACCTGCAACTGCTGTTCCTTCACCTGTCATGTTTTCAGCTAGACTACTCAAAGTTTTAAATAATATTTATTTTAATTTTATTCAATGTATTTCGGGATGGTCTAGCATCAGGTGTATGAGATATTACAGTCATCCAATTACAAAGCTTCAAAATGAAACCTTAAGCCTAATATCAAAAACTACTTCCACCACATTGGGCTTCCTGTATTGTGATCATTAAAAGTCATTCGGGTTGTACATTTTTCATCCTAAATGGTTCACATTCAAAAGTGAGATGATCAAGCAGAAAGTTGTATGATTTTGATGAAGGATAAAATGAAAATAAATAGACAAAAACAAGAAGAAAATCGATAGATTGAGAAATAAGAAGACACTTTGAATCCAGGACAAATATTTAATTATCAGTCTCACAAATTGACAAAGAAAATGCCCTATATCAGATACCAAATAACAGTTTGTTTTCAAAACTGTCAAATGTTAACAAAATAATTGTTTTTTCTTTGGCTTTTTTCTTTTTACCTTTCAACTAAGAAAATATTTAAAATCTATTAATATATTGAACTCTTAGAAATAGAATTTATTCTTCATAAATCCATCCACATAATCAAAAGTAGCATTTTATATTATTTAAGGTCCCTTTAATTTTAAAGGTTAATTTTCATTCACGAGGGAAAACAAGACTTAACTGAAAATTAAACAGTTACATACTAGCCTAGTCTTTACTGAAGCCCTACAAAAACACATTTATGTTGTTTAAAGAGAGCAGTCAAAACAACAAACTTCAGATTATCCTTTAATTGGTATAAATGTTAATGTAAAGTGCTTTTCATACTAACTAAAGGATAGTAATAGTTAACAGGACAAATCCTTAAAAAACTGGACTGTTAAAAGATTTTTCCAAACATATTAGTGTATGTAACTTTTGGGGAAAAAATGATCTTCAAAAAAGTATAATCTTAAATTGAACTAAACAAACATACAGAACTGCAAAGCAACAAACAAATCCTGTTGTCATATTCTGGTTCGAGTAAATGAGAGTGTAAGATCCTGCCCCACTGAGCGTAACAGATCACTGCCATTCAGGCTGCCCGAATTTTTCATTTTTTGATTAGTGCTTGTAACCAGTCTCATACAGAAGCACGGCGTGACTCTGGGACTCGAGTCTCACTTTTTCTTTTGAAGCTGATGCCTCTGTATTCGTATGACTAACTTCTCACTCAACCAAAATAAATTAATTATATACATGTACACAGTGTAGCAAAATTCAAACACAAATAGAAACAAAACCCCATTACATAAAGCAGCCATTAAGCCAACAGGCTTGTCGTGACCTTCCATTAATTTTGCTATTATTAAAACAAAAAAGCAAAAAAAAAAAAGCATTGGGACTTGCAATGATTCTCTTTTGAGAATCCTGCTTCTGTTTGCTCCACGTCATTTTAGTATGGACCATTTGATCTGCTCCTTGGCCGACTGCAGAACCTGGAAAACAACAACACAATAATATATTTAGGCTATGATGTAGCATGAGTCCATTAAAAACAAAAAATCAAGAACAGGTCTAAATTAAAAAACAAAACTAAACAAAAAACTACATAAACCTTGGTAAATGCGAAATATACAGTGTATTAAAATCAAGAGAAGCATTTTTTAAGGAAATGCATGTTATTGTTGTACATCATAATTCAATTCATTGACCTTAATGCAACTGGTGAGCTATGTTTGAAGGGTTCAAACACTCCTGCAGACGCAGCACTGGGCCTCCTCAGCAGTCGGTAACGCATCACATGACTCCTAATATCTGCCGAACCGTGCATGTAATCTTGAACTGTACAATCAGTGCAACAGTATTTGTACTGTACCGTGCACAGGTACTGTGTTATAAATAAAAAAGTACTCACTAAAGACTTGAGCACGTTGGCAAACGTGCGCTAAAAGTTTTACAAACTGTAAAAACGTTTTAGGGAAACATTAAAACAAACATTTTTTTTAATGTTTTGTAATTATGGGCCACGTTGAAACAATTGCAGTTGTCACACTCATGTTTATGTAGTCATTCATTTAGTGACTGAAATAATTTCTCAGACACTTTCGAACATTCGCTGGTGCAATTTATGGCAAACATTACTTTCAAAACAAATGCAGACATATTTCAGTTACATAAATATACAACGTAATAAGTACAATAAAATCCTAGGGACAGGTTAAAATCTATTTTTACACTTTTAACCACCAAATTCTTTCTTTCATCTGAAAGGCCTACATTACTCAGTATTAAATAAAATTTACATTAGCAATTAGCGAAGTTAGATTTAAAATGCAAGAAAACCAATGGGCTTTGAGGAAAAACTCTATAATTTTACAACTTTACATGTCGAAGTGAATATTAAGACCCTCTGTATCAATGAAACTTTGGGGGTTGTTTTGAAAAGGGCAAGTGATTTTTATGTTTTCTCTCTAGGTCTTTTTCTTGTTCAACACAAATTCCACTGTTTGTGTATTTCTCAGTTCCTAAATCTTTATCAAGACTTTATTTCGGCTCTGAAGTTGTTGTTCCCATTTTTTAACAGCAGAGGGCACATGGAGCTCAGACACCTTCACTGTAAGGTGGGATCCTGCTAAATGCAGCTGTCTCAGGCTACTCACTCTTGAACAGTGGTACTCAGTGATGTGGTATATAGTATGTATTGATTGCTGTAATACGCAGTACTATACTCATCCATTTCATACCTCTGCATAAAGCTTATCTGTGCTGCGATGACAGCAACCAGTGGGACATCTGTTTCCCCCAACACTGTCTTTAAGAAAGTGCTTTTAACTAGGCTTGATGACTTTTTCTGTGAGGGTATACCCATCCCTTAGACTGTAGCATTATGACTTCAAATTCTTGTCCCTGTGGGGACAATGAATTTAAGTTTTGAAAGGAAGTTCTTTAAAATTGTTTACTAAACAGTAAGTATAAAAGTCTAATGACTTCAGATTTTTGGTTTTTATTTGATTTGGGTTTGGTGTGACATGTATACCTATACTCATGTGAAAGAAATTCAGTTCTAAATCAATTTCCCTAACCTTTAAGAACTTAAAAAAAAAAAAATAAAAAGTTCACTTTTGAAAGGGAATTTAGCTGTCCAGTACTGACTATAAATATTATAGCAGAGTATGGAAGACGTAAAGTGTGTGGTGTGCAGTTTGGCAATAGATAAGCTTTGCAGTGCATGAAGACCAGTAGTGAAGTTAGTAGAGACTTACGTTAGTGGTGAGAGCCAGTTTCTCTGTTATGTGCTGTCAGAGTTAGAGCAACAGATAAAGAAAAAATCTTAGCACATGAGTACACACACACACACACACACACATACTTACAGGCAAACAGGCACAGAGCAATGTCTGTGCATGTGTTCATTTGTGCGCACAAACAGGAAGACATCACAGCAGTTAACGACTGGTAGTACCTGTGTTTAAAGCTGAGGTAGGCAACATTTGGAAATCAAGCTAGCTGTAGCCTGAGACTCCTTAAGGCCCGTTCAGACTACAGGATTTTAGCCCTGATGTTGCTGTCTGCAACAGTTTTGTCGGCAAATCAGAGCACACTCCCTTGAACAACAGTCGGCATGTGTCAACTGTTCCAGGATGCAATCGTGAGCTCACAGGATATCTAGTCACAGGTGTGCAGGTACCATGGCAAGGCTGGACTGTCCATTGGAAGCACCAGGACTTTTCATGGCGGCCTGACCTGCTGAATTGGCTAACAGATGGAAGCTTAAAAAAAAAAGCCCAATATTCTCCTGATGGACACAATTTACGTCAAAATTAACAGACCAGCTCATACAGTAGCCTACATGTACCACACAGCAAAATAAACAGCAGTGTGAGGGTCTAGTGGTGTTTATTTCTACTCAACTGCTGTGAAACTATTAAAATAATTTTAATTTCTCTGATTCACCAGCTTTCTTGTTACCACTGCTCCCTCTCGTCCATTCCCTTTAAGCTTGTTCGACCAGAGCTGCTCTCTCTCTCTGAGCAGCACAGAGCAGAGCGCACACTGGATCGAAACAGGAAAATAGTTTACAATGACAACAATAGTCATTAGTGCTGACTTTTCAGGTGGTAGGCTACATTAACGTTGTACTGAAGGTGTATTTTAAGACGGTGTCACAATATTTAACTACATTGAAAAGAGTGAAAGGATCTTATAGTGTGCACCCACTTGTTGGTGGTCAGTCATGTAGTGTGAAAACCTCAATGACCGAAAGACTCCTGATCCAAGACAGCCAGTTGTATAGTGTCAACAGTCAAGAGACCCAACAACTTTGCAGGTTGTGTTGTGTGTTCAAGGCTTTAGGAAGCAACCCCGCTGCACCCTGTCCTCCATGTTTTTGCGGCTTGCGTTTTATTTTGTTTATCGTCTCTCTCTCTTTTAAGTCCAGTTTACACCAAAGATTCACAATAAAACCAAATGGCTGAAGGGAAAGTTGCAGCGGTGTAAACTGGTCCGTCTCAGCTCCACTCAAGCCGGCTGACGGTGTCGCTTGCAACTCAGCTTGTCAAGTCACCAGAGGCCAGACCTTAAGGCACGTCACTTGTTTACACAGCCAATCAGCTTGTAGTGACATCACCTATTGCTAAGAGGCACAGCATAGAGTAGCCAATAGGAACTCACGCTCTCTGAAATTACTTTGATTGGCTGAAAAGTCCCGTCACTGTCTGAATCCAGAGCCAAGGAGAGGAGCAGAAGTCTAGAGTTCTTTCAGACCAGCTGAATTACAAAATGCTGAAAGGTTATTATGGGATTCAACCCAATGACACCAACGATAAACTGCCTACCCCAACTTTAAGTGACTGAATGTTGTAAAATGGATAAAATCTATATGGACAAAGAGCATTCTGATCAGCAACAGTTTTACATCTGTGCAGCACTTAGATAAATTAAGTGTTTTAGAGGATGTTAACTATCCTTTTATCTATTCACCGATCCTTTCACATTTGAGCCTACTAGTGCCGTCCACAACTTTAGAGAAGAAGCCAAGCTCCCTTAGCATGCCGAGTGAGCGAAAGCATTAGCAAGCAGCCTTGTGAACTGGCAAACAGATTTAAAACTGCTCGTACTCATTCTGACAACAATCAGCTTTTCCCAATGAAGTTTGTGTGTTTTTTTCTGATTACATGTGGCATATGCAGGTCAAGCTCTGATACAGTGCTCAAGGTATCAAGCAGAGGCAGTTCTTACATTAACATGTTAATATCAGCATATGAGAGATAAGGAAAACATGCTGTGTGCACAGTTAGCATTGTGTGTCTGAGTGTTTGTGTGAATGTGTAACTGCACCTGTGAGTTTATGTTTGTTTTAAATGTAGGTTTTTATTATCTGTTGACCAAATGCAATACATACAGTTTGTTCGTCTAGCTCACAAGCAATACAAAATAAAACACACTGATTCTCAATTCATGACCTCTTCACTAGCCAATCAAACGAAAGAGGGATTAGAGGAATTTTTACCTTTTCAATGAATAGTTTGATTTTGAGAAATATGCTCAGCCTAGTTGCTTTTCCAGACAAGATTTAAATGAGAAAGCTGATAACATTCTAATTTCTGTATGGTAAAATAAACCTGCCAAAACCTTTAAGGGCCCTGACACACCAAGCGGACAGATGGCCATGATATAGTTGGTGAGCGTCTGTTTGACCTCGTCTTTCAGGTGTGTACTGCACAGCTGGATCTAGTTTTCTTTGGTCAGAAGACCTGCAGCCTATTCAGTGTGTCAAATCGGTAGCTGATCAGGTTGGTGAGTCCCATTAGTTAGTGTTTTGCCTCTGGCTGATTGGACTGATAAGTTCCTTCAACATGTGGAACAAAACAGCAAAGAGCTAATCAAAGTTTTTCAAATTTGAGTTTTCACTGATTCCAGCTCTTGACAAATATTCAGCAAAGCAACTTTACTTTTTGCTGTAGCACCCATGATGTCACCCGAGTGTGTCTCTCCTTATTTGTCTGTAGTTTCTCCACCTTTTCAAAAATTCTTTTAAAAAAGATCTTCCAAAGTCTTCCAAAAGACAGAGAGATGTCGACACCAGAGTCATGTGAAACGACTTATCAAGCATAATCTCTTTCAGAAGCAGTTGATGTGATGTTACAAAACCATCTAGTTAAAGGGCAAAAGTGATGTGACAGTTAGCAAATGCTGCTTTATCATAAAAACAGTATGTACATGCCCATTCCTAGTTCTTTGGTTTTCTTTTCACCAACAAATGCAGACTACCTTTACTTGCTGCTCTGGAAAGTTGTATCCCAATCAGGTGCAGAACATATGAGCTACCTGACCGATGGCTGTACTTCTTTCTGTGTGAGTGCAGGTTTCTGGCTAAAACACAGGTGACCTGATGCAACACAACAGTTGGCTCATTGATGCTGGTTTGGTGTGTCAGGGCCTAAGATTTAGCTCCACCCCCCACACCTGTATATGATCGCAGACGTAGTTCCTGGGAAACATTAGGTATTGCTATTTCCATAATTTACAGGTGTGTGCATTTGTGTGCCTGCATGCCCATCTAAGTACATTATTTTGTGTCTGGTGTGTGTGACAGGAATCTTTTATAAATGCACATGTATGTAACTTTATTAGTATAATTTATTTGTGCAATATGTTTGTGTTACCTGGGCCACGCTTTGTTCAGATAATGGATTCTCATCCGCCTGTAAAACAAAATGTGATCATTGTTTGTCCAAGAGACAAATGCAAAACTCATGCAAAACACTTGAGAGAGAAACACACACACACACACACACACACACACACACACACAATACAAAAGCACTGCAAACGCCATTAGATTTGTAGAAACATTTCATACTGTTGAACAGTGACATTCAAACAACGTCGGCTAAGAAGTCAGTTAAACACAACTCAGATTTATGGTCATGCTTGTAGATCAGCTCCAATGTTGGTCTGTTAGTCAGTCTACCACTTTGATCTGAACTGAAACTCCTAAAAAACAAGTATAGGAGGGACTGCCATGATATGTCACTTGTACCATCACGATCCAAAGCAAACAGAGCAAATTGACTTTGGTAATCTCTTGACTTTTCCTCAAGTTAAACCAGCAGATCAAAGTTTTGGAATATAGAAAAACACAACTTTATGTTAGTCAGCATGCTCTCTTACTGTGGCTTTACCTCATCTGTCTCACCAATCACTCCTTCATATCTTCATTGAGTCTGTCTGAATTTAATTCATTCATTCTCTCTCTGTCTCTCTCACCCTTTGTCTGTCTACAGCAGCTGGCTCTTGTCTGTTTGTCCCTCTAGGTTACCGCTGATGTAATCAAACAGGACGAAGCCATAGGCTGGCTCTGACATTGGCTGACACCAATCAGGATGGAGACAGGGAGAAGGAGAGAAAGGCAAAGCAGGTAAGAGTAGAGGCTGAAAAGAGAAGCTGTGGGAGGATACAGAATGTGTCTGTGTCTCTCTGAACAGGCCGAGCAGCTGCTCTCTTTTTTTTTTTCAACGTAACATTTGTTTTCTTTTCATTTACCAATTATTTAAATCTTTACAAAAAGAAAAATCAGATTTGTAGTTAAGAATCACTGAAAGTAATTTTACCCTGTAGTTGACCTTTTGCAGGACCTGTTGGGGGTCACTCTCCAGAATCACCCTAGCAACAGGATAAAGCAACCAATCAGAATCAAATACAGCATACGTTGGACTGGAACTAATAATGGATTTGGTTTTTTGAGATTTTATAGACTTTCAGAAAATAAAAATATTGATCAATCTACATTAAAGATAACTGTGACCTAGCTCAGTGTCAGACTATAGAACTGAGCAGTAAATTGACTCCAAGTTTTGTACTGTGTTTATGTTACAGGAGTTTTTATAGATGGAAAAGTATGCACACATTGTTCTGTACATTGAATCAGCTGTGAATTTTATTTGACTGTCTTACCCTCCATCAATGATTTCGTCCACAACGAGGAACACTCCCTCCATGTTGTCTAATAAACACCTGCGCTCCACATTTTTCCTAAAGAGAAAACAAATTTAATTAAATCTTGTCAAAAATAAAGATAAAAGCCTCAATAATGAATAAAGCTGCAAGCAGCAATGAGGGGGCCAATCAGTCGAAAAGAAAAATAGATATAAAGATCCTCGACTGTTATGCAAAGTTTCCTAACAATTGATCATTGGGTTTCGCTGTAGGCACTGCCACAGACCTCCGTTTCAGAATAAGAGCACTGTTTTAAGTATTTTTTGAAGTTTTGCCGTGTGTGTGTATATGCTTGCAACAACTGTGTGTGGCAATTCAAGACCTACAGAAGGTCCTCGATTTCACTTCCACCACTAGATGGTGCCTAAAACTACACAATGCTTCTTTAAAACTCTCTGTCAGCCCCAGTTCATGCCCTTCGTGGTGTCAGAGGGATTGTTTTTGCATTTGCCAAGAGGGAAATGAAGATACTGGTCTCTAGACTGTGTGTACTGAGTTTTGTGCAGATCAGTGAAAATTCCTACCAGGAGTATGATTTTAAGCGTTTTTCACAAAATTCAAAATGGCAGATTAATGGAATATGTGAGCAAAGTTTCATGACTCTAGATCAAACGAGACATAAAATAAGCCTGTTCAAACCTTGCATTTTCAACTCTTTGCTATAGCGCCACCCATTGGCCAATCAAGGTCAAGTTTGCACCATAGCCTCTTGACATGACCCTCTACCAGTGTGCCAAATTTCATAACCTTTGACCAGTTCTCTGGGCTGCCATAGACCTCAAAGGCAGAATAAATAAATAAATTAGAAGAACAGACAGACACAATGAGGGCTTCAATAATGATCCCCTTGAAAATTCTAATGTCAAACTGCTTCACATTTTTCTTAACAAAAAAAAAAAAAAAAAAAGTTTTGTTCTAGAACCAGGAAACCATCAACCAAGCTCGGCATGAAGACTGAAAGCGGGGGGACATATGTGTGTGGCACTACACACAAAAATATGAGAGAAATGTCAAAGTGTTCCTTTAGCATCACAGTCTCTTGATAATTTCCTCCATTGACTGAATTCAAATCAAACTGAGATTCACAGGTCTGATTGATTGGACACAGTGACAGGTCATGATGACACATTTATGAAGAAACTTTATGTGGTCAAACAAAACAAAAGACCTGCATGGAGAACATTTACATTTTTTTTTGTTTAAAACAAAAATGACCATTCAGCGGCTTCTCTGATTTCTACTGTGTAATGTTACAGTCTGCATAATTCACCGTGCAGCGTAGAATAGTCTATTCATTCATATCGTATAATAATACACTCTCTCAATGTCTTTGTCACGCACACTCTGCATTACTACTGCATCGGTTTCCATAGCAACCACATCAGCCACGGTTTGGCTGACAATGTTGCAGTCAACAATGAGGAACACACACACACACACACACACACACACACACACACACACACACCGAGACACTTCAAAAATAATCTTTTTGCTTTCAAAAATAATAAAAATCTAAAAATGAGGACGACACATCACTTGAAATTATTCAGCTTGTTTATCAGACATTATTTTTATAATTAATTCCAGACTGAATTTCAGAGAGATCGGTCCTGATGATGCTGATGCATTAAAATGCATAAAAATGCTTTAATATAATGACAGTGCATGGGCATGGAGAAAATCATGTTCTCAAAAATTAGAGCTTTCATATTTTAAAGAACATTTTTCATTTAGAAGCATTCTGGAAAGAAAAACACTGTGAATTTCAGTGCCCGGGCTCCATTTCTTCCTCTTTCTCGGTGTATATTTAATGGGTCTCATTCACGAAACGTTAGTAATTCTGTGAGTAGACTGGCACATAAAAAAAACCTTTGGTACTAAAAACCAACAACCCCACTTCCACAAAAGTCGGGATGCAGTGCAAAATAATAAAAACACAAAAATAAAATGAAAAAGAAAAAAGCAAATTAAATAGAAACAGAGTGTGATAGTTTAACTGAAAATACCACAAAGACAACTTAAGAAATGTTGAAACTGAGAAATTTCCTTTTTTGATAATTTTATGCACATTTTCAGTCAGCAACATGTTTTGGGAATGTGTTGCTGATAACTGGCAACATATCAGTTGTGAAATGCTAAAACAGCTGGTGGAACATCGTTTAACTGGCAACCAGTCAGAGACACAACTAGATATAAAAAGAGCTTTACGGAGTCGGTGTGAAGTAAAGATGTGGGACGGTTCACCACTGTGCGAAAGACTGCGCTGGCAATTAGTGCAACTATTTAAGAAAAATGTTTCTCAGCATAAAATTGCAGAATTTTGGGATTTCATCGTCTACAGCACATAATATTCTTAAAAGATAACAGAAAATCTGAAGAAATCTCCGTACACATGGATGTATGGCCGTGATGTTTGGGCCCTCAGACGGCGCTGCATTAAAAACAGACACGGTTCTGCAGTGACATCACTGCATGGGCTCAGGAAAAAAAAAGCCAGCGAATGTGAACACAGTTTACCGCTGCATCCACAAATGGAAATTGAAAACTCCACCATACAAAAGGAAACTGGATTTAAACCAGATCCAGTATGCCGTCGTCTCTGGGCCTGAGCTCACTTTGGATGAATTAGGTGAAGAGGAAAACTGTCCTGTGGTCTGACGAGTCCAAACGTTAAATTCTCTTTGGAAATCATGGACGACGCGTTCTCCAGGCTCTGGTTCTCCAGGCTGAACTGGCCTGCTGCCATCTTAACGTGACACCCACTGGCAAAGTGTGGCGCATTATTGAAATGAAAAACATGACAAAGCAAGCCTGAACCGTTGAGCTGCTAAAATCCAGCATCAAGCAAGAATGAGAAAACTTTCCAGTTTCAAAATAAAAGCAGTTTGTCTCCCTAGTTCTTAAACAATTACAAAGTGATGTTCAAAGAAGATGTGATGCAGCAGAACATGACAAAGTCCCAACTGTGTCGCTGGCATCAAATTCTAAATGAGGATATTGTTTTCAAAAACAATTTTTTTTGTTTCAACATTTGAAATGTTGTCTTTGTGTTGTTTTAAATAACATAAGGAGCTTCGGTGATTTGCAAATCATTGCATTGTCTGCTGTGCAGTTAAAGACCAGGAGGGCGGAAACGGATGCTGTTAACTCTGTGTCCTCTGAAGTAAAAACCATCCAAGAAGTGGAACGAAAATGATTAGATATGAAACTTAATGCAAAAAACACACAAGTTCACACAAAAAACACACAACAGCTACAAGAGGAAGCTGCAGTCACGGCGTCAGCTGCAGACAAGTGTTTCGCGTCATTGGAGAGAACTCCCAGGAATTATAAGCCTGTTATAATAATAATAATAATAATAAAAATAGTAATAATAATAATTTTTAACATGCAGAAAACACAATGTATCAAGTTCATGTAAAAAATCCATTTCCATTTTAATAAACCTAATCTGAAACTTAAATCTGATAATTGCCAACTAACTTACCTAAACGTGTTATATTTCTAATCTTTTGTTGTGTTCAGATTACAAGTTTCAAAGGCATCTGTGTATTGTAAACATAACAGAGCACAATATTATAGGGGTTAGGGTTAGGGTTAATACAAAAAACACGTAAATTTCCTTCTGCGAACATTTTAAACACACATTTGTATTTGAATGACTTGGAGAGAAAACATACCGGAGGATCTGACTGAGGGACTCAAACAGGCAGTTCAGTACTGACATCAGCATCAGCTAGAGAGAGAAAAAGAAAAAGAAAAAGAAAAAAAAACAAGAGAAAAGAGGACAATTTTGAGATAACAGTGCTTGATTTTAAAAGTGAATTGATCTGTTACTTATCCACCAAGTCTAATATTCACACCACTTTTAGCTAAATTTTTGTCCCAACCAACTCCTGATAGAAACATCTGTCCTTTAAGCTGCTTAAATCTCCAGTATGTTCACCAGCTACGTGCTAAACATGCCTGTCTGCTGTCTGGTTATGACAGGTAATGTAATGTGGATTTATCAGACCTCTTCAAGTGAAGCACCCAGAAAGTGTTTTTGCCTCACACCGAAGCCCTTTCACTTTCACTTTTCTTTTATATAATTTCATGTAAATTATGTAAATTCTATTGCAAGGGGGTGTCACAGTTGAAACAAAAACAAAAGTCATGGTTTAATAATGTTGTGACATAGCGTGGGATCATGGGATTTGATTATTTCTTTGTTATACCACGGTCTGGGTGAATACTAAGTTCTGATTGGCTGCAGCGTGTCTGTCAAGAAGTTCCAGTTCATTGTTCTAAATTGTTGTGCTGAATCAGCCTGTGTCTGTATCTGCTGAATGAAAACGGTCCTGCTAACAGGCAGCAATACTGCTAATTAGTCTTATCAAGTTTAGTCACAAAGCTGTATTTGTACTGGCATCGACTGGCTGTGAACACTTCAACATCATGAATAAATCAAATGAATAAAAAAATAAAATGTCATTTACAACAGTGTCCTTCAGTGCATCTTCCTCTGAACGAACACCACAGGATGGCGATTATTGATACTTCGCTTCATTTAAGTGATCATCTCACATAACATTCAATATTATATAAGGAATTTATCTGAACAAATTACTGGTCATTAAAAACTTGTTTGACCATAATTTTTTGAAAAAGTGACAGCCCTAACACAGAGGCGCGTACATTCTGCTTGTGACACGTGGAGACTGCAAGACTCCGCATACTAAGTTGAATAGCCCATCGGTGCATCACTGTATGCAGTGAAGTTTTTATTTTTACTCGCCCCCTGACATCATTAAACCTCTTCTGCTTTTGTGGCTCTGTGCTGATAAAACGAGAAGACGAGGACACTCTCCTCCCACGCCTGCCTCACCTCAGGGAGCTTCGTTAAAAGAACGACTGTCCAGTAGATAATCTGTTCGTCTCTTTCGCCTTGTACACTTGCAACAAACTCTCTCGAGTCGTCAACAGTTATACGCTACAGGACACAATTCGAAATAGTGCAAGAAATTATGTGACTTTATTTATAAGACAAGGAAAGATGGGGGGTGGGTGTAAGGATGGCTTTTGATGTAAGAGTCTTTAAAATCCAATCGCCACTGGTGATAAGAAAAAGAAAATCCACTTACTGGAGGAGTACGTCAGTCCCAAACACACACACAAAAAACCCCACACAAAACTCTGAGAGTTTCCGTTTAACCCGCTTGGTGGGGGCAAAAAAAAAAGATTCTTAGATGCACTGCAATTTGGATGTGGATGATTCAAAATCGATTAAAAACGTCCGATAATCGAAATTTTAAATAACATAAAATAGGCAGAACAAAAAAGATAGAAAAAGGAATACCAGTGTGCTGCGCACCACAACGGTTTTTGGGGAGCACATAAGAAAACAAGAAAAAAAACAAGGCTGACCGTGAAAGCGACGGTGAGAGTGAACTGGAAAAGAGCCGCGCTGTATGTAAGCTGTGTCACACTAAGATTGAACCAGGAAGCATCAATTCACGATGCAACTTGATGCATCGGTAATCATTTTATAATCTCATTGTAGGCCCCTAAATCGTAATCGAACTAAATCTTTCGGTGCCTGGGGATTCCCACCCTTAGAAAGGGAGTGGAAAAACAGAAAACTTTAATCGCAAAACGCGTGAAAATTGAAATTAATCATCTTAATGTTTATTCCTTCGGCAAATTACCATGGTATAGGTGGGATAATGCCCTTCGAGGAGTCTAGTTATCATGAATTAATGGACTGCACGGAGGCACACCTCTATGTAGTCCATTAATTCATGATAATTGGCCACCTCGTTGGGCGCGATCCCTTACTTAAACAGTCAACGCTGCAAATGAAGTTTCTTTTATGTTGCATTGAGTCATGTTTGCTTTCTCACTCTCTAACCAGTGTTACCCCAGAAATTAGAGATAGGCAACAGAATCAAACATACTGCTTCTTTTTATGAAACTTTGAATTTTCTGTTTGAAACATTTGTTTTTGATAATGTAAGCACAAAACTCAACAAATTATTTAACAAAAATATTGTTCCTCTTAGACCTTTCAGTGCTGAACGTTGCCTTTTACACACTAAATAAGCTCAGCCATTCATTTAGGATGAATTCACTGATAAATAAAAGGATTTGAATATGTCGAGGGGTTTACCAAATTAATGATGGATGATGTTCTTTTTTAAACTGAAAATCCCCTTAAATATTATTAAAAAAACATGACCTGTACCAATAATTTGGACCTTAAATTTTCAAAAAGTACATTTTGTGCTTAATTCGCGCATTTGGTCCATATTTAGGTGTTTGTTTATGCTTACAATTGCTTAATCCACCGCTGTGAATAATTCCAAAGACATACATGCACTTTCATCCAGGTTGTGTCAGATTTGCTGGAAACTACAATGACCTGCAGTTTAAGGAAAATACTGAGATTTTTTTTTTCTTCTGCAGATGAACAAGACTTGAGAGGGTGGCTTAAAATTATGAACATTTCAATAAAACAGTTGATTTTCTGTTAAAAAAAAGAGAGAATGCTAAATGTATCCTACCTCATTTTCCTGAGCACTTCCCACCACGTAGAAGAAAAGATCTATACTGCTCTTATAGACAATGGTCAACCCCTCCAAGAAAGCTATCTCATCTACAACAAAGGGAAGGAGAGAGGGACTGTAAAGGACAGGCAAGCACACGTCTCTTTATTAATGTGATGATTTTTTTTTTTTTTGAGGCATAATTCAAAAGTAGCAAAATGGAACGACAGCCAATAAAACATTTCACTAATTTATGGAAAGCCTCATGCATTCAGAGTATGTAGAGAAAAGAGGGAAAAGATGGGAAAGCAACTGATCAGAAAAGAGAAAAGGAACAGGAAGTATGAGAGAAACTGAGAAAAAGAGAATACTATAGAGAAGGGACATACAGGATGAAGAAAGTCAAGAAAAAGCAATATGACAGGAAAGAAGAGAAAAACTGATTAGAAGTTTTACAGAGAGGAAGGAGGGCAGGTGACCTGAAAAAAATGAAAGAAACAGGAAGTGAACAGCTGCTTTAAGAAAGGGAAGCACAGTTCCAAGAGAGGATGAGGTCACAGGGAAAGAGAAGGGATATGGAATGACATGGGAGAAAAAAAGAGAACAACTTTTCAACAAAAGAGATATTTGGCAGGTGTCATATGGAGAACAGGAGCAGAAACACAGTTGTGGGACATATGAAACCGAGAATCCTGCTTTTTTTTTTTTTCTTTCATTGATACGACCAGCTCTTCATCTTTCTCTGAACAGACAAATAAATGTACTGTTGGTTTAAAATCAAGCAAAAAATCTGAAAAAAGTCATCAGGTTAATATAAAAATGCTAAAGGCTGCTGTCATGTAAAATAAATGGTAGAATGTGTAAGTGTTCAGCAGGACAAGTTACAAGTATAATAATATTTCTAAAGAAAAAATACTTTTTATGTTCCTTTTTTTACACTTCACTCGAGTACATGTTAGAACTAGTAGTCTTTTTACTTTACTGCATTTGCCTAATGTCTTTGTCACAACTAGTCTTCTCTACACGGGAAAATGCAAAAATTTAATCAAGGGGGGAAGGAACCTACAAATGGCAAGCTGCCAGCTGCCTGTAAGAGGAAAAAAAAAAGCACTAAATGATTTTTGCAATGATGATGATGATGCAATAATGACAGAGCACAACCCAGAACAAGAGTCAGCTTTTGGCAACAATATTTGGAAAATTTTTAAATTCATTTTAAATTAAACTAAAAAAGACAACAATTACATCAGGGAGTATTTGCAGTGCCTCCTAAAATTTTAGATATGTCTAACATGTGGAAGCATGTTAAAGTAGGTTTTACATACATACACTGATGTTATCTATCTTAATTTTTTAATGTGTAATGTTAATTTTTGGTGTTGTGCTTATGTCAGTACTTAAACTTGTAGTAGTAGTGGTCTGCTGGGCTTTTCTATTCTTCTATAAGTTAATAATGTATTGCTATACATTAATATTAAAATGAAAAAATTTTTTTACTTGAGTAATTCATTAACCAGGTTATTTTTTAACATTGATGTAAGTAGATTACACAGTTGGCAATATTCATACTGACTTGAGTCATTTTTTATGTGTGTACTTTCACTCAGGTACAGTTTTTCAGTTCTCTGCCCACCTCTGGTGTTTAATATAAAACACAGGGAGTCAAACAGCAAACAGGAGCAAACACACAGAAACTTACTGTCTGCTTTGTGTGTCTTGTTGAAGACATTATTTTCAAAGTTCTTCTGGTCCTTCATCGAGGGGTAAAGTTCACGGTCATAGTACTGAAACAGACACATATACCCTGTTTACAATCTGCCTTTAAAATGCGTCTCAGCTGATTGGATCACAAGTAGACAGCGCTAAATACAAGCATAAACAACCACTAAGACACAGTGGGATCCCGTCAATGAAACATTTCTTCCCCAGGGTAAACAGTAATGCATCCAACAGGAAAGTATGTCATCAGTGCATAGGCAGTAATGAAATCTGAATTCAAGTTGTCAGCTGAACACATTTGATATGCGTCATGGACAAAGGTGTAAATGTGCCTCGCTGTCCACTTGTTATCCACTCACCTGGACACATTTTCAAACCAAGCGTAAACAGGCTCATAAAGGACACGAAACACTGAATAAAGGATAAAAAGGGTTCATTGCCTCAAGACTATTACTGCTAAACATACTGTATAAGAACCAGTGGTACTATGAAGCGGTGTGCATAAGGATCCTCTGATTGTACTAAAGGACTGTGCTAGTGCTTTACATGTTTTTTTTCCACTTAAGTTAAAACCTTCAAATTTACAGTCTGTCTACTGATAGTTTATAGAGAACTTTCAACATTTCAACAACATATCAGTTGACATTCAACAGTGTAACTGTTTCAGCTGATCGTAACCCTAACCCTAAACCTAACTGCTCAAACAGTCTGTTTTACAAATACTTATCTCCTGGGCTCTCTGTGTCCTGTCCTCTCTTCCTTAGACTTTTTTTTAGGGTCCTCTCGGCCGTATAGCAAATGCCTGAACTTTCTCCCCCTTATCCTTTCTTCCTTCAGGCATTCCTCTTCTATGAGACTTAATAAATTTTGTACTTGTATTACAAACACTGTTTCGTCCTTTTATGTGTGTACATAAACTGCCTTGCATGTATCATTAGATTTTACTGATTTTAGCCTTACCACTTGACTATGCATGGCTTTAAAGCATTTATCAAGGAGGAGTCGAATTCCTCTTTTCTTTCTGAGTATTAAAGGAGGGAACCGCCTGCAGGAGCACATATAAACTCCTAGCACAACACCCCGGAACACAAGTTTGATGACCTCTTATCTTGAAACTGTTTTATTTATCGGCCTCTTGTTTATTTTTTATCTTAATGTATGTCTTTTCATTATATATTAATCATCATTTTATGTGTTCTTCATTTCGGACTTTGTTTATTTTGTAGATAATGATGTTTACAATTATACAGAGGATTTTATTAACCTGAGTGTGTCTTTTATATGAATTTTTAATACTTAAGCCCATTATGTATTTTTATGTTTGAATTTTACACTTTTAACACTTGCCTCATTTTAGCACTTCTCTTATGCAAACTCAAAGTGTATAAAAGTATGGATCCATTATTTTATCAGACTATTTAAACTAGTTCGCTTAGCACTTCATTCAACCTGTCTTCTTTAAAACTTCATTTAATATAAATGTCATTTTTAATGTTTCTTATTACCTACTAGTTTTCATTTATTTTTCAGGCTCACGCTACATACACAAGGACAATACTGGAGGGACGAGCATTTTAATAAGAACCCAAACCTACATTGTTGTGGTCTCCCTTTTCAGACTCTTTTTAAATATTTTTGTATATGTATGTTAGAATGGCCTTTTCGTTAACAGATTTCAGTTTTAATAAGGAATTTTAAAATGTTTTTTCAACAATCATTATCCCCCTGTGCCCATGCCCTTGGTAGCACTCATTTAGTGCTGAACCTTTACCCCAACCTAACCCCAGCTACTTAAACATTTCATTAATCTTTGTGAAAATGTTTAAGTTTTATTCAACAATGTATATACAACTATTTAACAAACAATTATGACAACAATATTACCAACAACTGATGCGTTGTTTAAAGTTACAAATACTGTAAACCATCTGTTAATGGACTATTCAAACTAAGTGTAAATGAAAAATTAAACACTGTTTTTGATATAATTTATGGGCAGGATTTTATTGGCAATAGCAATTTAA
>JAPQLA010000009.1:21805165-21822636 GCA_029822935.1 Naso vlamingii
TTGGTGATGGATTTGACATGAGACTGGAAGGAGAGGGTGGAGTCCATGATGATGCCCAGGTTGCGTACCTCGTGGGAAGGAGTGATGGAGCAACGTTGGAAGAATCTAGAAACCACACCAATGAGCTATATCTTGTTTTTTTTCTTTTTTTGGGGGGGGGGGGTTACAGATTTGCTTCCATCCCAGCAGTTCATGAAACATGGCCGGGTAGCAGGATCAGTGCAACACAACGTGAATTTGTTTCAAATGTGGAATTATCTTTTTTAAAAAAAGGCACAGGACAAAATAAGTTGTGTATGTAGCCTAGACTGGACTGTTTTGATGGGCAAAAAAAGAGCTTAAATACATTTTGGAGTGCTTAGCTATCTAGATCTAAAGGAATAGTTTCTATAAAGTTAACTTACCAAAAATAAGTTTAAAGAAAATGCCTGGAAAATAATTTGTCAAAGCCAAATATTTAGGGCACATTAATTCAAAAATGATCAGGAGGAAAATGGATTGTGAGCTGTTTGAAGTAGGAATTTAAGACCCATTTTGAACCATAAATCAAATTATGATGTAACGGTCAATACTCCATAAAAACACTCCTCAAAACCTAAAATTTTTTGGCACCTTATCAGAGAAAATCTGAATGGCTTTTTCTTTTGTCTTTCTGTTTCAAACAAAAATTTATAAATTTTGTTGTACTTAATGATCCAAACATTGGACTATGAAAGGTGCTTGAGCTCTGCACGATGTTCCCAGGTGGTATTAATTTATAGTGTTTTGTGAGCCTTTATAAGCTGGGCATACTTGTATGCATGAGTGTCATAAAACTGTTTGTTTACATAAAAAAGGATTTTCAACATGGCGTACTTTTTGGGGGCTGGTTTGTATGAACATCACTGACCAACTGGCAGATAACTACATTGATTTCAGCCATCAGTTTTTTAATTGCTTATATACCCATGGTAATTAAAAATTCCATCCATTAAAATAAAAAAAGGACTAATTCAGACACTAATGTGCAAATAGTTACAAAAGAAATCCTTTATTGCCAAAAAAACAGACATTTCAGACTACATCAGCAATGACATTGCAAGGCAAACCAATAAACATGCAACAGGAAATCACAAGCTAATCTAATTACAGAGAAAAGTTTCAAAGATTGCTACCTAAGAAAACTAACGAGCAGACCCAGGAGCAGCTACTCCTCCTGTCGATGGTAGTGTATAACAGCAGGCAGTCAAAATCCAGGACATTTACCTCACAAGAGTGATGGCTTTGACCAAGCTTAAAGATACTTACATACAGTTGTGATAGCATTAGCGCCGTCACTTTAATCAGACAGGTTTGTTTTTTGTATTGCTGCTGAGAATCTGGGGGAAAATAATAAGACTATGTGGCTTGTGGCTTTTGTCCAACACGGTGAACCAGAAAGACACGTTCACTAAAAATTATTGAAGTTGCATTACAATATTTTAAAAAATTTGAAATCCATTTTTCTTTTTGTAAGGTCAGTTCTCTGATAAATCTCCAGCAACATGAGGCAAGCCAAAGACAACCGTTCAGTAAGGGGGATTTGAATTAGCTTACCTGGACCTGCTAACAGGAAAAGCCACGAGGCTAGTGGTAATACAGTATACAAAGTAAGAAGCACGGCTGGGGCCACATTCAACACGAAACTAAAGGAAACATAAAGCAGCAGAGAAAACACCAGACAAGGACCTCTCTGTTGAAGCTGCCATGTTAATTATACTGAATTCAAAAATTCTATCCTGTTTCGATTATGCAAACATCAAAAGTGGTGTATAACATAGGATGGTCTGCAAGCAAGAGGAAACAAGGAACATTTTTGGAGAGTGTTGCCCGGTAGTGGGGGGGGGGGTGAAAGTTACAAACAAGGAGGAGTGAAAATCATGACTTTAAACATAATTTCAATGATCTCCTCCATTAGCAGTAAAGCCCACTTTAGTTTGTTATGGAACATTTATCTAACGAGTAACCTTCTGCAATGTAACCGTATAACTGCGTGCAACTGGAGAAATGTGTCCAGAGATCTGGTGACACCATTTCAACTGTAGAAAATATCACTTTAGTCTATTCCATGAACCGCAACCCTTAACTTACCTTGAAATTACACCAGGGGAGGTGAATGTGAGTGTAAAGGTTGAGAAGCGCTTAACTGGACATTAAATTAAATTTCTTTGCAAAGGCCCCGTACAATATCCATGAAATGTGGGACTGAACCAGTGTGTAAGTAGAGCAGATCACTGTCTACAGAATTCAAAGCGAGCAAGTGGGCATGCTGATAACATTACTCTGGATATGGAACTGCTTCCGTATACTGCTTTCCACTCTCGTGTTATTACAGATACATTAATAATATTTAGTCTTACTATCAAGGCAAGAAAAATCATTACGTTTGACTCCTCGGTATTAAACCAAACCCTAGTAAGTATGTTCAGTAGGTGAGAACAAACCTGACATGGACAGCAACATGTGAAAGAGCAAAAACAAATCACCTGTGAAAAATGGTACAGTACGAATATTTTTACAAATAAATTGAATTTAAAGAACAATGGTAATTGTATTGTTGTATCAATTGTATCATGACACAATATCATCATGATATATAGCTTTACCCTGATGTAAAAATACATATACGGTCATAGATTTTGATCATATTGCCCTCCTCCATAGTGACAGAGGAAACCGTCAACAATCAGTCAGATTTGCAGATTCATTATTGTTGGCTGGATTAATGACGACCTGGCTGGCAGAGAAGATAAATGTAAAAACGGCTAATTCACTGGCTTGTGGCTGGTCACTTCCCACACTAATAATTCTCAGGATCAACACCTGCTGTTTCACCATGAGACGGTTAACCTCCGGTTCATATTGGTGTATGTATTGGTGTATGCACTGACAAGGGGTGGGTGGGGGTGGGGGGTGTATTTACTTCCCAGGAAAATCAGTTTGATTATTACTGATCAGAGAAGCTTGTCGCAGCAGCTCTGTTCATTGAAGAATGCTGCCTACCCACTCATGCAATTTGATGTCATTAATAAGGATAATAACTGAGGGAACCTTAACTTAACTTGCTTTGATAAAACATTATCAGATTTCCAGAAGCAGTGAAATTTGAACTGCAGCTGTACAGCCGTGCTCTGGTAGGTTAACATAAGTGAAAAGAACCTGCACAGAAAGGCAAAGCCTGCAGGATTTTACCTCAGTGAAGCTTCACATAGCAAAGGTCAGTGCTAAATACACCATCAACTTGTGAAACCTGCAGCCAAGCACAATGTTCATTTTAGTTACATGGTGTGTTTCTGTCTGATCATCAGCTGGTTCTTCACATTGACATCAAGTCAAAGGATATCGCGGCCTCTTTGGGCAATAGTCTTGTACTGCCACTTCTAGGAGCGTAACAAATACATCAGTTTGTACTGATCTATACAGTAAGCATGTGACAGATCGGGGGCACAGAATGGTACAGATAATACACAGTACAATTACACACAGTATAACGCATTAAGACTGACAAACGTAAAGCGGATCCAAACTCAGGCGAGTTCCAAACAGCGGTAAGCCTTTAGCAGGTTTAGCATGTGCTGACTGAGCTAACAGTGTCGACCTGCCTGCTCCTTTTAAATATTGTCATCGTGATGCTTCTGTAGACTTTTTAAAGTATGAAGATTCAAAGACTCTGACAGTGAAACGAACCATTTCCTGAAGGTTGTGTGACTCTCCAAACAATTTATCCATCATTTAAGCTGCAACAAGTGAGGGAGAGGCTAGTTCTGTCAAGCTGCACACAAAGTCACAGACACAGCACTGAATCCAGTCAGTTTTCAAAATAAAACATGCTGTGCAGATCGTTTTGTTTTGCTAAATCACCCACGGCAACCAATGACGTCTGAATATGTCAATAGCGTTTTTCTCACCTGAGCCAGGGAGCAAAAATAAAGGTGGGAAAGGAGGATGATGCTATGATGAAATTTTTGTACCAAACTTGTACCAAAGTGTGAGGTCTAAATGGAGGTGTGAACCAAAACCAAGACTTGTGTGCACCATTACACTCCTAGTCACTTATGCTTAGTCTGAACCAGCACAACACTGACTGCTGTACGAATAATGTGAACTTGTGGCCTGAAGTCAGACATTGTGCCTGTCACAACTGCAGTATGGGGATTGACATCCTGCCTGTATGCACAGCTTTTGTTTTGAATACACTCTACCAGCCATTTTGACAAGCACCAACCAGCTCCCCCAAATTTCTTAACATCATTACTGAACAGACATGAGAGGTTAGGGAATCAAACCAGCCACAGCTGCCAGTGAACAAACTCAGGTCTGTGCACTTACATATGGTTTTTACTTCTTCTGTAAGTTGTCACTTTTTTCCCTGCCATTGCTGGTAGGCAATATCTGGCTACCTACTACACAAATGTGGTACTACTCGAGTGGTGAAAATGGGTGGCAAATTTTTAGTCCTCAACTCTTAACTGTGTAAAATACCGAAAGTAACTTAAACGCAGTACATGGTGCAACATCCTGACGTACGGCATTAGATCTAAAACACAAATAACTGAGTCACATGAAATTCTGCGGGTGGATAATTTCACATTCATGGAAGAGCTACGGGTTTGCCTCTGAACGTCCCCCAAAAATGCACAAACCCCCATGAAATACAGACTTTGTTTAGTTTGAATTAAAAAGTGAAACTGTAAGCAGGGCATAAGCTCTGGGCAGCATTATCATCCACGGCTGGAATGACTGAAAATGTGTCAGCCTCATCAGACACTGTTTTGGCAGACGACTGCAGGACATTTAAACACTGGCTGGTTGACTGCCACAGTGACTGGCAGGACATGTCAAGTCAAAGCCAACAACTACTGGTCCTTAAATGCAGATTCTGACCCCTCTTTGCAAAATCTATCCATTTCAGAGTGAAATGTACATCCATCATTTGGCATTTGAGAGTTTCAACTGGGTAACAGCATCACCAATGATAAGAAACCAGGTGGCACAAAGAGAACAGATACTGAAAGAGACACTTCTCCATAACACCATGACCAACTTCATTATACCCCAAATGAAGTTCCCTCCAATGTATCCTGACAAAGCATGACGGGATGTTTGTGCTCTTGGAGCCACCACCATTCACTGGCTGCTTCCACGATCTTATCATCAAAAAGGTTTGTTACTTCTGAAGGCGGGCGGAGGATTGGGTGCAGAGACAGATTTGCCAGCCACAGCCAAACATGTAAATGCTTAACACATGAATGCACATGTTTAAGAGGTAGCTTGACATGATGTGGTGTATTCCTGTGTTTTCAACACAAGGCATCTGTCATCAAATGTAGGAGTCAAACATTTTCATAGTCATTTTCCTGTGTTCAGCTCATTGTGTGGCTTGTGACACTTAGGAGGAATACTAGCTGAACGAAGGCACAAATTCCCATCAAGTGACACTTTGTTGGCAAGAGAAACAATCGAGATAAGCAATCAAGCGTCAACATACCTCTTTAAAATTTGACATTTTCAGTCCAGATACAGGTGGGAACATCTTTTGAGGAAATAATGCCTGTCTCATTCCAGGACAAGAAAATCAACTTCTTCTTTCCTCTACCATGAGCAGTTCAGACCATCTGATTTTATGACGTGTCTTTAGATTTGGACACACTGGTTCAACTCTTGGAGTATACGTTGTGGATGTGTGTACCCAGAGGGATGTTTTTAACATGTGGACAATCTAGTTAGATTGTAGATTTTCTCCAAGGACACATACTCTCTGGTTGACTACAATATTGTAATGTACTACATTTGGTGCAGTTTAAACCTGGTGTTTTTTTTTTTTGACAAATTTGAAACTTATTTCATATCACAACATGGCTGTAGGACTTGACTTTAAGATGTGAACTCTGGGAATTTCACCACTTTCAGAGTAAGTACTGCTGCTAGCATTGTTTACCTGGACAACAGTTCATCAGCATATAGTTGATTTCTCGCCCTGCGGTTACACACTTCCCCCTTTTTCTCTTTGCAACTCTGCCTTCTCTTTCACTGGCTTAGTCTTTTTTCTCCTCCTCTTTCTTCTCCTCCTCCTCCGTGGGGTATGAGTGCCAGGTGAGGCGCTCCTCATAGAAAGAGATGACCACCTGGGGACATTTGATATTGGCCTCCTTGGCTGGGACGAGGTCAGCCTCGTCTGAGTTCTTCCTGTCAAATTTAATTCAAGAAGAAACGTGGGAGGAGAAAGGTAGAAAAAGAGACAGATGACAGGAGGAGTTGAGGGAGAACAAAAGGAAAAGGCAATAGGGTAGACCAGCAACAAAGAGCAGGGAGAAAGGAGAACTGAGTTAGTCCTTCTCTGCTATACTCTAATAAAGTCATTCAGCTTCTTTAGGGTTTTAACTTAAACTTTATTCAATACTTAGACCATTAGTGTTTTGAGGGAAGATACATTAAAGCAGCTACCAGTTAGTTATTACCATAAAAACTCATTTCAACATACACTGATTTATTCAAAACTTCGGACATTCAACTTCAAGTTTTTAACTAACAACAGACCTACTGCGCCTACTGGCTATGACTGATTACTATTTGTAGACTGACAGAGTAATACTGTAAGACAGAAAGAACAGATAGTGGGGGGGCAAGGACATGGAACAAAACCACAGCCAACTGGGAAGCCGCTGAGTCCTGTTTCTTTGCTGTGTAATATTGTGCCTGCTGCTTGTGAACATGCTTCCCCCATGTTATACGAGAAGGGGTTGTCTGCGGACTGCAGAAAGGGGGCGGAACTCATAGTATTTATGTTATCCAATAATATCTCTTTTCAAGAACAGCGTCAGATGACACTCAAGATACGGTCGCTTCTCGCCTTGCCAACCGTTTGTTTGCAATAAAGTTAAAAACAGACCTCAAGATGGCGGAACGAGAGACAACGGTAAACGTATGTTGCAGAGATAAATGGTTATATTGAAATATATGTCATTTTTCATAACACGTAATGGTCATGTTATCGAAGTTAATAATCTAACGTTACTGCCAATTTGTTCTTTATACTGTTTGTACATTATATTTTATTTGCTATTGCTATTTTACTATTTTATTATGTATAGTTTGTTCTTAATATTCTTATTCTATATATTATCGTCACTGTGTGTAATGCTGCTGCTACACTGTAATTTCCCAGCTTGGGATTAATAAATTATATCTAACTATCTATCTACTGAACTATCTCGTTTAGCGTTATTAAAGTGAACAATAGTTGTATGCTGTTTGTGGAATTAAATGCTAACCAGTGATTAGCATCTACGCCTATAGTTGTATTCAGTGCTAAGCATAAGTTCGGTGAAAGAGGAAAAGGAAGCCGCCGCACACTCCGCTCCAAATGCAATGACTTTATTAGGCAACGTTTCGGCCTGTCACGGCCTTTGTCAAGTCTCGAATTCAGTGCCAAGCATAAGTTTGGTAACAATACCGATTTGTGTTAACAGTAGTTTTACACATGGAGGACACAGACCGTATGTATCAATGAATGAATGAATGAGTGATGTTTTTAGTTTTATTTTACGAGTCATGCCAGACAGTCAAAGAAATTATACGTCGTGGCATTAGATGCTAATCAGCACTTGTACTGTTGTATCATAGTGGGAAATAGATGCAGGCCTATGTACTGTAACATGTATGGTATGTAATATGGTATGGATAGACAACATTGGTGGTTCAACTGAGTAATATGATGTGCGGAACTAATTAACAGTCAGCTTAAGGGTCAGCTGCTGATCAATACGTAAAACTTCCGATCTGTCTTCTATATGTACCTATATGTGATGGGAAAAGTGACATAGCCAGAGAAGAGAGTCACTAGTCATCTTACACATGCTTAATGGTTAACTTAACATTATAAAATAGAGGTTTAAGATGATATCATATCATGTGGAAATAAACTCTACCTAGTTTTGATAAGCAAAAATACCATAACAATATACAAATACAAATTATAATGTGGTCCTGTATATTTCACAAACATAATGAACAAAATTACAATAATATAAATCACAAAAATATTGGGTTTCATTCAGAATTATTCATGTCATTTATATGAAGGATTATGTTTGTTGTTGAAATGCAAACAAAAACAGTTTGAATAATTAAAATTCCTCATTTGCTTCCAGATTCACCCAACTGTTTACAAGGACGATGCCCTGCCTGTCGTGATTTGTGAAGGGCCACAGACCTCATGCAGGTTCTGCCACAAAATGGGCGAGTATGCCTACATTGTGACACATCAGCAGACCCATGAAAGAATGGCTGTTAAACACATTAGAAAGAAAGTTCTCACATGTCGGCTGTCTTTCTGAGTTTAATATACATTGATGAATGGAGCATCACAAACATACAGCTGAACACACAGTCAGTGAGTGAGTGAATGCTAAAGATGTTCTCAGGCTCACTATCTTTATAGTTCCCAAACACATTCCAATAGACAAAATATGGCACCTCTGGTGGCTCTGCCCAAGCTCACCACCAGGACACAGCAACCCCTTGTAAATTTCCACAGGACATACTGTTATCTACTCCTGACCTTTAACCTGTCTGAAGTGGACTCTCTGACATCTCCCCCACTTGCGGGAGATGCCAAGGGATTAGCTGAGTACCACATAATGCAAGGTGAAAATAAGTTCAGTCACATACATGGTTATATGACACACATAAGCATCTCATAGGCTAAATAACAGAATTTTCCATTACACTAGTGAATAGGAATGGCTCACATTTGTGCTGTTTTTTTCTTTTAGTGTTTTATTTTTATCTTAGTGCCGGACTGATAGAGTTGCGCTTGTCATATGAAATGCACCATGTACATGAAATTGACCTGAGCTGACTAGGTGAGAATTGAGATTGAAAGCATATTAATAAAACTATTCTGATAATGGAGTAATTGTTTTAATCATTTTTTGAAGGGGGGGAAATGCCAAATATTCTTTATGTTCTTTGGTTTCAGCTATCAAATGTGACAATTTACTGTTTTTCTTTGTCATATTGCATATATATACATTCCCTTATGTTTTTAATTCTTGATAATAGATCCTGTCTATCCTAAGCTCTAGTGTGCGCTGGAAGTTTTTTGAATTTTGGTCCGGGATTTATCCTGCACCAGCTGGCACCTAGAAGAAGCACTTAGTTGCAGTGCACAGGACTTACAAACTTTTTTTTGCATATACATACATATATACATTGTGTACTTCCCAAAATACGTTTACCGTTGTCTCTCGTTCAGCCATCTTGAGGTCTGTTTTTAACTTTATTGCAAACAAACGGTTGGCAAGGCGGCAAGCGACTGTATCTTGAGTGTCATCTGACGCTGTTCTTGAAAAGAGATATTACTGGATAACATAAATACTATGAGTTCCGCCCCCTTTCTGCAGTCCGCAGACAACCCCTATTGTGTTGTACAGACTGTGTGTCCCACGTCGTTGGGCTTAGTTTCTGTTGGCTTGTGCGTGTTTCATTCCATTAGATTGTATTCACCTTGTATTGCTTGTTAAACGTACTGTTGAATTAAAGAGAAAATTCCAACTCAAAGACATCTCACTGAACCTTTATGAACTGATAATGACAACCCACCACTTCATGAGGAACATCAGCTCTCCACTGGAGTCCGTTGCTCCAATAATCCTCTCCGGCTGCAGACCTCGGCCGAAACCTCGAGCCTTTTCGCCCTGGACACAGAAAATGCAAGAACGAGAGAACACTTTACCAATATTGAAAAACACACACTTAGGAGTGTGCAACAAAAATTAAAGCGCCTGTGTGCAGACTTTGCAGACTATGTGATTAATTAAAAAAATGAAATTGTGGCTGCTGGGATACAAAAGTCTGAAGCAGCCTCTTCTTCTTTGCTCACCTCCTCTTTCTTCCTCTTGCTCCCTCGTTCCTCTGACTCTCCTGAGGCCTCACTGCTGGTGACTTTCCTCTTGCTCTCTTTCTTTTTCTCCTCCTTTTCTTTGTGTTTCTGCATGTACTCCGCAATAAGGTCTGGGCAGTCCAGGTTCTCTTCCGGCTCCCATGTGTTATCCTCACTAGAAAGGTGGGTGCAGATAGTACATACTAATTAAAGATATTTTTCTGAAGAAATTTTGTAGGGTCATTTGCAGGGCTGTAACTTCATTTTAAGTTGTTTTCAATTTTGAAGACTAATTCAATACTAACACTAATACCACTGATACTAACACTTAACCCAGCCACGGAGAATATACTCCCAGCCAGGACAAATGGGGAGGACTGCATCAGGAGGGCCACCAACTACAAGACTTACTCAAAATCAAATACAGAGATCACAAATCCAGATTCCATACCAGGTCAATAGAGGCTCGGTATTGTTGGCCAGCAGGGAGTCAGTGGAAACTATGTTTTTCTTGGCCAAAACGGGAGAGGGGGAATCCAAGTCTGGATACAGCAGAAGAGGAGCATTCAGGCTGCATTCAGACCAAATCAGGTGATCTGGCGAAAACGCAGGGTTTCTTATTCATTTGAATGAGGCTCATCCACTTTGGACGTAGCAGTCAAAGCCACAGTGGCTGCATTTTTTGTGAATAAAGTTGAAACCAGCTCAACTTTAGGAAAAACGCAGCCTTACGTCAGGCTGCAGCAGACAATCACATAAAGGGACTGTCTTCAAGCTATTGACCGCCACCCTTGGACAGGGGGAGGAATAGAGTACAGAACCTGATGTCACACAGTGGGTCCTGTTTTGTGCATTAAATGACACTCCCACTGCCGGACAACCCTGCTGCGTTTTGCTGGATCACCTGGTTTGGTCTGAATACAACTGAAGGGTAAAAGTGCTGAAGTGAGAGTCACAATTTTGGATGCTGGTGTATAACTGTAAAGTGAGAGAACAGGCTAATACGATGGCCAGCAAGAAGGTAGACATACTGTGTAAAAAAAACTAGGTGAACGAGGAGTTAGGCCAGGAGCATGAGAGGTTGGTTCAAACTGTTCTAGCATAGCGTTGATAGAAGGAGTATATTAGGATTATGTTAGAGCTGAAGAGAGTTTTGGATATACTGATGAATATAAAGTTAAAATCTGAAGTTGTGATAATGCATGTCGCCAGCACATATTCTCCACAAGTTGAGTAAGAGATGTAAGAGTAAGTATAAGACACTGCATGGTGGTGGCAGGCAGGCTGGAAACGTAGCTAGGCAGCAACGGAATGACTTCTTCAGCCTGATTTATGTTTCTGCGTTGGCTGCATGCGGAGCCTATGGCATAACCTCCGCAAATGGTCTACGCCGTTTTGAGCATTTATACGTGCGCGCTGGCCGGCATGTTAGTTCTGCTGGAGATGTTGAACGGATGTCCATTGTAACCACACTTTGGCTCGCTCCTTTGTTTCTGGGCTGAGAAGAGTGGAGAGAGGGAGTTTCACAGGCTGGTTGTGCAGCGGCTGTTCTCTCTCTCACCCAAAGACACTCCGACAGCTCAGCAACTCCATAGGAAGAGTTTAACCCTATAATAACCGCAGCCAATCAGTCAGGGGGATTGTAACAGCCGCAGAGACAGCATGTCTTGTTTGCTGCCGACAATATGGGTCACAATCCAAGGCAGCACCATCGCTAAACACCGGAGGAGAAGCCGGGAAATGGGAGTTCACCCAGCTGACCGATCACAATGCTTATGGTCTTCATCACTGCGACGTGCAGTTACATTTTTGAGGAGGTGCACATCAGGGTATGGCGTAGGGCATGCGCTTACACAGAGGCTACGTTACGTCATAGATTTTACGCAGAAGCATAAATCAGGCTTAAGATCAAGACAAAAGAGGGAAGACAGAGACGAGGATTAAACGGTGAAAGTTGAAAAAGAAATATTGTTGTTTGAAGTTCCAGAAGGAGATCAGACACGAGCTAGGTAGTAGAAAGAAACTGTTTGATGGCTGGAAACTACTGCAAAAGATGTGAAAGAGACAGGTAAGAAGATACACGGTGTGCTATATGGACAGAGAAACGAAGACAAGGAGACTCGGTGGTACAGATGATCTGATACCATTTTTTCCTTCCCGATAACGATAACCAAACATGGGTATCGATTAATATCGCGCAGCGCAAACGGAAATTATTGTGTTTTTTTTACAGCTGTATACTACTAATTCTGTAGCTTATTTATTTATTTGAGAGGGACATCGAAAGTGAATGAACATTACTAACAGCGATGTAAACAAGTCAGGTTCTATCCAGAGGCTAATTTCCATCTGAGGCTAATCTCCATCCCTTGGTAGATGGTCCTAACATGCATGTTTTGGTGGTGGGAGGAAGCCCACACAGACACGGTGACAACACTCCGCACAGAAAGGCCCTGCCCAGCAGGTGTCAAAACCAGGACAATCTTGATGATATCAGAGCTGACCTGCACTCGAACCCAGGACTGTCTTGCTGTGAGGCAACAGTGCTAACCATTAAACCACCGTGCTGCCCTATGGCAGCAGTATGGATGTGATCTATCAACTATCTTGTTGTACGGCCTGACTCAGGTTAAAGCCTTTGTAAGACATAAACAGAATTGTCCGTTTCTCCACATGAACCCTTCAATTGTAGGCTGCAGCAATACAAGACTCATCAAAATGGTCTTTTGTAGGGGTGCTCTGATCAGGATTTTTGAGGTCGATCAACCAGTCACCAAAAGCACTATCAGCCAAAACTGATAACCGATCACAGGGTCTATTTATTGTTTTATTATTTATTTACCTATTGTAACAAGCACTGTATATTAAGTATGGAAATGTACATTTATTTTATTATTATATTTAAGAAATTAAAAATTGGAATTAAAGCTCAACATACCAAACTGGACCAATGAATTATACTGAGACAAAAAAAGACTGAGGTAGCCGACTTTTTCAAATCCTTTTACGTTAGTCAAAGAATTTTTAAAAAATATGCACATGTCTCAGATTGACTTAAATAATATAAAAGCATTCATTTTCTGTGATTGCTGTTTGATTTTTGCAGAACAAATACTTATCTGTTGGAATATATTTGCCTTTACCCTCTGACATCTGCAGTCTTGATGTGAAAATTGAATTTCACTCGAACATTGCAACCCATAGCTTAAGGCAACACTTTTTTAATTAAACAAAAAAATACACTCATTGAGATGTTTGAGATGTGAGCTGTTTCACCAAGACAGCTTCAACAAAAACTATGACACATCAGTTTAGTTTAGTCACTGCTGTTTCTACACAGAGATTCACCAAGTGTTTCAACATGTGTTTTTTTCTCTCACCAGACAATCGCTTCATGTTCACACATCGTGCTTCTCAGCTCGCAGGGATGAGTGGATTTGTTCCTGAAAAGTACTTGGATGCTTTGAATTTTCCGACAGTTTTTGGACTCCCGTATAAAATTTCACATATATTCATCATTCGTAATTATTAGATTTTTCAGCTCTTCCACAGGCAGTCTGAAGTGGGTCCCTGGGCACTGGAGCGCGCATGCATTCAGTGCGCTGGTCATTTGTGCTTCTCCTCGACTATCTTCTAATCACTAATCACTTCTCAGACACCTGGTAAAACTGCCAAACAAGAGAAGACATTTTTGTGCAGCGCAGACAAAGTTGTCTCACATGTTACATCATCTGATTGGCGTTTATAGTGACCATCAATCAAAATATTTATTATCATCAGCTGATAACGATCGGTTTCCAATCAATCGCAGCACCCATAGTTTTTTGTCTTTAAATTTAATTTAAAAAATAAAAAAACTTAAGAATGTGCACTTGCCGTATTATTTCAACAGTATTTTGATAAAATGTTCAGTCCTCCTCTTTGCAGTAACCACCCTGAACTGTAACAACAGAAAAGTACGCCTCGAGTGAGAAATACTGACAACACAAATGAACTCCTCAGCTAAGGCAGACTCATACTCACTCTGAGAAACCCTTCCATTTTAGTAGAAACTCCACTTTTCCTTTCACAACTCGGCGGTCCAAAACTTTCTCCACCACATACTCCTCCTCCTCTTCCTCCTCCTCTGTTGCTGCTGCTGCTGCTGCTGGTGCTGCATCTGCAGCCGGTGCTGCCGCAGATCCCGCAGGCTGCTGCTCCTCTTCTTCAACCTTCTTGCCCTTCTTTCCCGCTGCGGTCGCCAGCTTGATGTCTGCTGAGGGCACCTCTGGTGGACCAAAGAGGAGAAGGGTTAGAACAGCTGATACAGTTTTCTTCTACACATACAGATTTTTGATCAAGTGTGAGCCAATATGAACACAATTTTTTTGTGTGTTGTTTGTGTTACAGAAGCTGGAATAGCACAATTATAGGAAACACTGACTGCTTTGCAAGGTATTTGGATCCAAATCAACTGGAAGTGCAACCTAACTGTAGTTGCAGTCTGACTGTACAATGTTGAGTAATTAAAGGTCAACTGATACTATATCTAGTATTGATAGTTTGGAGAAGGAAAAGGAAAGATCATTGCCCAACAAGTGAAGTAGGTGCTTGGCTGCTGCTTAATTGTGCTTGTCCAATATGCATGTATTTTTCTTAGGTTCTGACACCAGTGGTGTGAGGGATGTAAATCAATTAATCTGGGGAACTGTGTCAGTCAGGTCAATTTCATGAACTGTCAAGGCGGTGAAACTGCTATTCAAGGCCAATTTGTTGATATTGTGAAGAAGACCGTGTGAAAGGAAATGATATCACAGAGAAGAACTCCTAATCATGACAAAGTTAGCTCTCTTAAAAATTAGTAATTCATAAAATTGAGTATGTAGTTTAAACATTAGATTTGAAATATTTACACCAAGGCCATGAGCTTACATAGATGTCCATAATGCCTGCCAAATTTGATTTAAAATGAAACACCATTTGACTCCCATTGAAAGTTTTTCTATTTACAAAAGAAGTAAGAGAAACATTCTGTCAATTATCAGTAGTTTGATACTAAACTGTAATAAAAATGAATTCCAAACAACCTACTTAATCACATGAACAATAGCTTTAAATATCCAAAACTCCAATAATTTATTGATAGGAGAAATGTTAACCACAGATTAAGATTTACATCTGCAAGATACAATTATTTCTACGATTTCACAATGAACACAATAAATATACAAAAACTAACACAATCAAATTACATAGAAGTGAAAAAAAATCCCCAACAGATGCCACTTTTAAACAAGGAAAAAAAGTCATTGCAGACCACGAGTGAACACTGATCCTGCTGCAAGGGTCAATTACCTCTCACACGCACGCACTCACTCACACTCTCACACACACACATACACACACGCAACCATCATCACCATCAGCAATCCCTCAAAACTGAGTATGGTTGTCCACCAAAGACTCTTATTGTGAGACTTTTTCATTCTGTAGCTGCTGCTTGGCTCGAGTAGCCTGCCGCAGATCACTTATGTCAGTCTGCGTCTCTCACCAGCCAATGCTCTGCATTTTTACTGATCACCCAGGCCCACTGGTGGTGGTGGTGGGGGGGGGCCTGAGAAGCTTGGAATGGATAGTTTGTTTTATTGTCTTTTTTTCTTAGGAAAGTAATAAGTGTCATTATTGAATCAAAAGTGACTAAATGAATTGGTCGACAGACTGAAATTTGTATCAAATAGAGTAAAATAAAATATTGTGTCGTGTTAGTGTCTTTTAATTAATGTTGGTTAGCCTAGTAGTCTATTCAATAAGCAGCTTAAGAGCCATGGCAATCCTGTATGCACAGCTTGCTAAACTAGCATTGGCTTGTTGCTTAGTTTGGATGCAGTCAACCAGGATAAATTGGAGCATTCATTTTTGCATAACATAATCACCACCATAGAAACAAGGTCATGTAACATTATCAATATTAACATTACCTAGCAAAGCTTAACATCATGAACCCCATGGCCCAGCAAAAGAGAGTGGAAAGGCAGCAGGTAGCCCATCCCCTGATGATGTACTTGAGGACGTGAGCCAAGGTAAGCTCACAGTGGCAAATACAAGTTATTCCAAGCAATCATAAATCAAAAATATCATATCCCGATTTTTTCATGGCAGAATCACAATTTTATCCCGATTCTTTAGTTTTTCATATTGGTTAAGAGTATTTTACAAGTCACGGCACATTTAGGGCCACAGTTTTTGTTTCATTTTGATTTATGAATTACTGTAAGAATTACATGCAGAGTAAATGTGTTTTGTTAACTGACTGCAGGCTCTGCAAAAGTCAACAAATTGAAATAAAATAAATAAATAAACTCTTTAGGTGACTGATGCTGTGTCAGTGTCAGTGTTGACAGTCTACCGCGTCACTGACGTCTCAAATGTGTTTTGTTTACTAACTGCGGGCTCTGCATAAGTAAACAAGTTGAAATACATATTTTAAAAACATACATTAAACCAAAACAAAATTTAAAATCTTTAGGTTTAAATTTTTTTCAAAACATGTAATTCTTACAGTTTAATAAATCATAAATCAAAATGAAATAATTTTGAGGAACCAGGAACCAAATATAAGCTGACCACATGTGGCCCTAAATGTGCCACAACTTGTAAAATACTCTTAACCAACATGAAAAACTAAAAAAAACCTGATAAAATCAAGATCTGCCATGAAAAAATCAGAATATGATATTTTTGCCACATCACTCAGCCCTACAACAGTTTGCTTTGGGCCCCCAAATCAGTAAATCCGCCCTTGCACACAGCCAGAAACAGTAAGCAGGCTGATATTCAGTCACTGCGGTGGGCGTAGAAATAAACTTAAATGAATCAATAAACAGCCTACAAACTCTGCTGATTTCTTCACGCGTAGCTGACATGAAAACTTGCAGGATTCCGTTAATTTGAGGGTACAGTGTGGGGCATGCTGGTCTGTTTAATCTGCAGTAAACACTGCGTATATGTAAATGAGCCACGTGGTTTTCATGCAAAGTAGCCATGCTGCTCTCAGCTCCCTATAATGCAAGTCCAGAAAGTCATCGTCATTATACAGGTGAGAAAAAAAATAATGTTAACACCTATTGAATGATTTAGCTTGCTAACTGGTGTGTCTAAATTGGAGGAGCTAACAAGAACCTGAGAGGCGACATGCTGCAAACCGGATGAGGTGCTTGGCTGTAACGTAACGTCACCGTTGTTGTCTTAGTGGAGCTGCACTGCACCTCTTCCTCTTTGCTGTCATCTGCTTCAATATTAGACCATCTTAAAGAACTGTCAATGTTTTTTGCCTTTTAGCCCTGCTGTTTGGACAGCTAGCTAAGGTTGATAACCATGATGGAGCTTGTGTTTGAATGGACTGAAGGCGCCTTGTGTTTGAACGCAGTCATCTTCTTTCTATTAAGTGTCTGATGTGACTTTGTAGCCTAGAAATCTAGACGCACCCCAGCAGCAGCAAATAGATTTGCTCAGCAAGTACGTCTAGCAACGAGCCATAGGAACTTTGTAGGTCCTGAACACCGTTTGTGTTCACCAATCACAGCGCTCTATG
>JAPQLA010000009.1:21834328-21849275 GCA_029822935.1 Naso vlamingii
CAGGATCACTGCAGGAGTTGTGAAAGGGTCTGGAAACCACATGGAAGGAGTCCTGTAACGAAGTGGTAGGGAGAAACAAGACAAAAAGTAAACGCTGGCCATCTACAGAAACAAGACATTTAGTAGTTAGGAGTAGGAGGAGGACAGTTAGGAGAGCGTAAAAAAGGAAATAGTTAACAGCTGCAAAACTAGAGCAAAAAAGCCGGTGAACACTAAAGTATAGTACAAGTAACTCAAATTTTTACTCAAATAAAGTACTTGAGTAAATGTACAGCTACATGCAACAGCTGGGGTCTCTCAATGATCAGACCTAAATATTTTCATCCTCCTCGACCTCAGCGCTGCCTTTGACACCTTCAATCACTCCATCCTTCTCACCCAACTAAAATCACCTTAAATATCACCAGGACTGCCCTCTCCTGGTTCAAATCCTACCTCTCTGACAGACCCCAGTTCATCTGCATCAACAACTGCAAATCCCCCATTGCTCCCCAACGCTCTCCCCAAGGTTTTCCCCAAGGTTTAGCTCTTGGCCCCTCTTTTACATCCTGTACCTGTCCCTCCTTGGTCACATAACCCGCTGTCATGGCCTCTAGTTTCACTGCTTCGCTTGAAGATATCCAGCTCCTCATCTCCACTGAAACAATCTCCACTGCCACCCACTCAAACCTGACAAACTGCATCATAGAAACAAAATCCTGGCTTCAAACTAACTTTCTCAAACTAAACTGTGACAAATCAGAAATTATTATCGGACCCAAAGCGCTCACCAAATCCACCCACAACTTCACCCTCAACCTCGACGGCTCCCCACCTCCCCTCACATCTGAAATCTCAGTGTCATCTTTGACCAAACCCTCTCCTTCGACCAGCATGTAAAGCACATCACCAAAACAGCCTCCTTTCACCTCAAGAACTTTGCCTGCCTCCGTCCATCCCTCTTCAACACAGCTGCAGAAACACTCATTTATGCCTTCATCACCTCCTGTTTGGACTACTGCAACAACCCTCTCTATAGTTCACCACCAAAACTCTGCTGCTCTTCTGTTCACCCACTCTCGGACTCATGACCACATCACCCCTGTCCTCTATAAGCTCCACCGGCTTCCCATCCCCCAGAGAATCTATTTCAAACTCCATCTCATGACCTGATAAAGCCCACCATAACCTGGCTCCACCCTACCTGTCTGTGATCCTCCATCAACACACTCCATCCCACACCTTCCGCTCTGCTGATGTTAATCTCCTGCCCCCCCACCGCGCGCTCCTCGTGCACAGTGGATACTTGAATCAGCTGTTTACAATCACCTCAGTTCATGGCTGTGCGTTTGGCTAGAGATGCAATAACCAATCAGAAAGTTTGCTCTCATTACCTTTAAGATCAGGTGTGCCCATGGTGCAAATGCTGGCAGTATTTCCAGCTGTCACCTTCAAAGCGGTGGAAAAAAAGAAGAATAAAGAAAAGTGGTCTGAAGTAGCAACGATCTTTACCTTGTCTCCTGACATCAGTGAGACAGCTGCACAATGCATTCACAGAAACATTTGGTGGAGGAAATACAATGAAAAAAAGTCTCTGAAGTTGGATAAGCCACGTGGTTCCATCAGGCTCTGACAGAAGTAGAAATATTTTTTCTTCCGTGTCATGGTGTTCTCTTTCAGATGTGATTAAAACTGTTTAATTTTGTTTTTCTGGATCCAATAAAGACACAAGTTGCTCCAGCTGTCAGCGGCTGATCTGTAAAGATGGTCTGACGGCTGTGATCCTGTCCTGTTTACGCAGATAAACAGGCTTTATTAATTTATTGTTATTAGTGCGAATAATTTTAGAGATACAAAATACCTACACTCACATATATGCAAAGTATTTAATATTTACACTTTATTTTTGATGACCTTATCTCTTTTACACACACAGGGAGGGAGAGAAGGAAAAAGAGATGGAGAAACTCACGTGATTCTCTTCTCCTCTGGTCTGTGTTTTCTTCATGTTTGTCAAATATTCTACAGATACAGACAATTAAAAATGTGTAACACTCGTCTAGGTCATTTCAGGTGTATTTTTGCTGAGAACCGTGAGCATATCCTGGTATTTAAAAGACAGAAAGCTGTTAATTACGAATGAAACTATTATTATTCCTGCTACACCGCTGTTTTTGATCAAAAATATGTTCATAGGACATTTAAATAATCTACACTCCTGTGTGGATAACAAACAGAAACAAACTGTGTGTGTGATTGTGGAGACATATGTGTGTACCTCTGCCAAATGTGCCCTGTCTTATGCAGACACACCAGGCAGAATCCGTTTAGACCAAGTTTTTTCTGGTCTGAACTCTTGCGGTTTTTTAACCTCTTTGCACTGGGCACAACATAATGAATGCGCCAAGACACACCTTCATTCTCCCTTCACTTTCAGACCTGCCGCCCACTGGCACAGGCGCAAGTGCATTTGCCATCTTACGCATGTGGCAAAAATGACATCTGCGCCAGGGGTAACATAGCCTTAGCACTTACGCCAGGTGTAAGATAGGGCCAATGGTGTTTAAGACGTAGACATTCAAATGCAATGTTGGTTTAGCCAACTTCATAATAAAAGTTTCAGTATTTCTCCACCAGAACTTTATTCATGGAAGTGGGGAGAGGGCTCTGGACCAGTATTTAGAATTTTGCATTGATAAATAAACCTCACACTAAAAATAATTTTAACAACCAAATAAAAACATTTTAGATCATTTCTGTAATAAAAGGAAATGTCGCTGAATAAGGGGTGGGAATTAATCAGCTTTTGCTTCCTCCTGCTTATTTCTGTACAAGTAGAATTCATTTATTTAAAATACTGTTTATGACATTTTACAAATATTAGTTTTTTTTATTGACACTGTTTTATACTTGCCTTTTTGTTAATCTGTTCAAAATATAAAAGAAATGAAATGAAATGAAAATCATGGGTGTATTCCAGGGGTGGGGTGGGGTTTGTGTGTCTTGGGTGGTCGCTGGTAAACTAATGGCCTCAGTATTTCTGAAATCTGGCTGTCTCCATTACTTTAAAGTTATGCATAAATGAAATAAAGTGATTAATTTCCTTATGCCCACGAATTGTAAGTAGTGAGGAAAAAGGTCATAATAGTTTTGGCTCAGCTTTAAAAAATATGTGCATATGTGTACGTCGGGGGGGATCTCTTTTGTAGACACCTCTTAGAACGGTAGCATCTCCAAAACAATTTACAGCCGACACATTTATTGTTCTCTGTCATAAAAACACCAGATTAATTCCCACTCTCTCTCCCTTTCATGTTCAGTCCCGACGTCCATTAAAAAACTGTTTCAATATTTTAGTGTATTTTAAGAGGGCATATTTCTGGATGTCTTGGCAGCTTGGACCCTGGGGGCTTTTAGGGCTCCAAAGTATTCAAGGATGCACAAAATCACATGAGTCCATATTGTCAAACAATACAGAATATGGCTAAGACCAACAAGATAAATTAAACAGAATTCTAATACAAGCCATTGCAAAACATGGATGAATGAAGAGCAACTCTAAGGTTTTGAGTGATATGATTCTTGCCATTCGTGATGCCAGCAAGCAGAACAAAAATGCCTCTTTTAGACTGTAGGGAAGTTTGGGCTGCAGGGTATTTTTGCTGCAATACTATGGAGGGCCACTGTGGCAGTTTGCTGTAAAGGAGAGTGGGAGTGCCATATTTAGCTCGCCAATGGTAATGTAACCTTGAAGAAGACATGTAAAGGAGTGAAGAGTATGGAAAGCATAAAAGACAGAAAAGGGGACATGAAAAAGACAGAAGAAGAAAATACTTGCAGGAAAAATCAAACAAATAAGAAGGAAACAGAAATGCAATGTTACATTTTGTGTTCTTGCACTGGTTTAATGTCACTGACTGCAGAATAAAGGCCACCAGCTGTTTTAACTGATACAGTTAAGTGCTAATATTCATATAACATAAGTAGATTCATTTGCATGTCTGGAATTTTGTTAAATTTTTTGCTGAACTCGCTGAACTTGGGTAAAAACTAGATTATAAAGAGACATGGACAGGAGAGAAAGGGATAAATCAAACAGAAAAGGAAACATGGATTTGGAGGGAAAATGAAACATTGAAAAAAAGGAGAGAAGATGGAATGAGATATGATTAAGAGTATGGAGTTTATTTCTTTTTTTCCCAGTCACAAGCGTGGGCTTGAGAGCAAGATTTATGGATGTTATGTTCAAATTTTGCAGAGTGTCCCTCAAACCCTGTCTTGCTCAAACTATCATTTCCTGATGCTTGCCGTGACAGATCTCCTGTGCTCTGGCCTCTCATCGCACTTCGCCTTGTCTGTGGTCAGACTTTTGCTATTCAGTTTTTTTTTTTTCCTGATCACAGGTTTTTTTTTTTCCAACAAACCTTTCAAAATTCCCCTGCCAATAAATTTTCAGCTGTATTGTTGTCCAATGAAATGATACTTGTGTCATTGCAAGTGTATTCATTCTTCTTCTTAGAGTGTCCCATACAGGCTGTTACCATTTAATTAAAGCAACAATATGTAACTTGACAGCAACCTGAGGCTTCTAAAACATGTCACACAAAACAGCAATGTTTTATTAAAACCAGGTCATATATTCTGGTTTTCCCTCTGATGTGCTATGACTGCTCTGTCTGTCTGCAGCCTTTTATTTAACGGAGCTGTCTCCAACAAATACCCTCTGCTGCAGCTGCAGCTTTGGTCTGCAGGCAGCCTACATGTTGCTCTCAGGAACCTCAATGAATCACAGAGTCGAGGCCGAGCAGTCGTAGGACATCAGAGGGAAAACCAGAGGACATTTTCTCCATAAAATATGACCTGGTTTTCCTAAACTTTCTGTTTCGTGCGACGTATTAATGTGCATCGTTAAGTGTTCTGGGAGGAGGTGGAGAAGAGCACTAACGACCATTGCCATCTTAGAATGCTGTCCTGAGTTCCCTCCCCAGACATCTTAACACCCATTCTCACCCTCTAGACCCAGTGTTGGTGGCCCAGGCCCTGGAAACGACCTGGGAGGAGGAGGAGAGCACTAATGACTCTCATGTATGCCAACAACTCTCAGGTGGCCCCAACAATTCATACACTCAGAGCCCATGTGTAACATCGACGACTGTCAAAAAATCCACCCCTACATCAGAGTTTATAGCCTGTGACTCCCCACCAGTTAGTCCGAACTAAAGAAGCCTCTTGGATAAGAAGTGAAACATCTTCAAAGAAAAACAGTAAGTCCAGTCGCCTACGATTTAGCCCTCAGAATCGTTAAGTTTCATCTTCAAGACCTGGGGTTGTGGTCAAATTACATATTGTTGCTTTAAACAATTTCATCTCATGGTTCATCCACTCCTGCGCTCCAGGGCTTTATCATATTATATGTATTTCCTCTCAGTTCATATCAGCCGTCAGTGAGCATGAACTAGCAACCTAGTCAGTGTAGTGCAGCAAAATAAAACAAAATCACAAAACTTACTAGTCATCTGTGAGCCATGGTTGCCAGTTGCTACACATGTGACTCTCTCCTCTCATGAGTCATGAAGTTGATGTACACAGATGGAAGGATGGTGTGCTTTCTGGCTACTGTTTGAAAGTATTAGCTATAAAAGAAAAGGTATGAGCACTACGAGGCTGTCAAGTTAAAAGGCCATGCTTGTGATTAAAGATAGAAAAAAACTCCATAAAAGACAAGAGAGCAAACATGGAAGAGAGGAGAAGATACAAAAGCCCTTTTACACAGCCTGCTCAGTGCAGGTTTTAATGCGCCCTTAAAACGCTACTGTTTTTAAGCACTGTCATCACTTCTTTACCTGTTTGTGGCAGGGGTTGGACCATGTACAGGGGACATGGAAGCATAAACGTTAAGGGGGGAAAAAAAAGGAAAAAAAAGATTTTAAATCCTGTACCAACCTTTCTCTCAAACTTAAATGGCAAGTTAAACTCAGGTGTGTTTAAGAAATAAAGGAATGAGCGGACGGTCTTAAGTTTCACTTGGAGGCAGCGCGCTGCTGTGAGGAGAGGAAAAAAAGTCTAGTGGGCAGCAGCCTGGTGTCTGGGAAAAACTCATCGTCTTTTTTTTCAAAATCATAAAAACGTGAACACAGCGAAAACTGCCCACTGTAAACATGATTGTGGTGCATGTAGGCAATTTTAAGCTTGAAGGAAATTAACAGAAACAGCTCCATATTAGATGGATTTTTATGACTGTGTAAAGTTATTATTGTCAGCATTTTCTGATCGCTTTTATGCAGTTTAATTACCTATTTAACTGTTTGTGGTGCATGTCGGGCACTTTTCTTAACAGAGGAAACCAACACCGGCTTGCTGTATAAAATGACGCGCTGCTCAGTTCCGTGTAAATAAATAGAGGGTGGATCATTGGCGAGCCTTCAATGTGACGCTGATGTGGAGTCTCTGTGTAAAAATGTCTACAGAGAGGAAAGAGTAAAAGAAAAGAGAAGACAGAGAGTGAGAATAGAGGACATGAGCCAGTCATGAAAAGGAGAGATCAGAGTCTCGCAGAAGAGAGATAGAGAAGAGAGAGACAAAAAGGAAGAGATGAGTGGAGTTTAGTAATGTACAGGAGACTTAAGGAGAGGAAAGAGGAAAGTAAAAGTTAGAAATGTGTAGTGGGAGTGTGTCATAATGTTTGACCTTTGACTCTGTTAGTCCACCCAAAAACACACTCTCCTTCTTCCTCTTGCTTACACACACACACACACGCACGCACGCACGCACACACACACACACACATACACACACACAGAGCAGACAGACAGAGTGAGTGAGAAGCATGGAGACAGAGACATCCCTTCGGCTATCTCTCTTTATTATCGCATTTTCTCTCTCTGTGTGTCACACACACACTTACTCTTTCTTTCTTTACAGTCAGGGTCATTCAGCCAAAGTTCAAACTTAGGTCACCTACAAAATGTTCATGATTATATGTGCATCTATATGTTTGTGTATGTACGAGCAATAAAGCAAAGTTAAAAGTAACTGAAAAGCTGTATAATCTTACAAGTCTGCAAACCACAGTTACTTTGCAAGGTTAAACTTTGCTTATGTTAGCATAGTTTATAAATTTTAATATTGATGAATCATAATCATCACTGTACTTTTGTAAAATGACTAATATAAGAGGACACATACTTAATGAGCTTAATAAAACTCCTTCAAACTGATGTGACCTCAGTTAAATTTATGCTTGGTATTGTTTTGATAGGAGACACTTGCCAGTTTTTTAATCAACTTCATCTAGTGATATTAAATGAAAAAGTACAGCACTGTATTCATACACTGTAATTTTATGGTATTACAAAGACAGACAAAACTTCTTATACATTCTAAACCATTTAAAACCAGCGTATAGTCATGTACAAATTATTCACAAGTAGCTTTAAAATTACATAAATGTTTAAAAAAATTAATGAAGACAGATGAAAGGATCAATCTTGGCAGTGTGTTCGTTGAATGCATACCTATTTTAGGTGAGTTGTGAACTGAACCTATTGTGCGCAACTAACGACCATATATGTGAGCAGCTTTGACTACCACGAGAGTTAGCGATGCTAATGCACTCTGTTGAGATATGACAGCAAACTCAACAATGTGGACAATGTGGAACATCGCTTGAAAAGTAAAGAAAATATTCTAGTCACCTTGCATACACCGTTTTACTGCAAAGGGACAGCACAAACTGTTGACTAAAATTTGGAGACACATATTATTTCATTCATTCGTTCATTCATTCATTCATTCATTCATTCATAAATGTCTGAGTCCAAGAGGTATGTGAGTATTCAGTGTTAGGTCACTTGCATGAGATTTCACAAGATTCCCCAATTTATTTAGCTTGGTGAAAATGTTGCAGAAAATAAGGTCATCTTGTTACACTGGCCCCAGAGCTTTAACTGACTTCAACTTGGGACATTATTGAACCATTATTTTGCCAAGTTTTTTTCGTGGACTGTCTAACTGAAAACTTAAATGGTGCACTCCGGGATTTGTCGGACTCGGTGGCTCCAACAAAGACTTGCAAGTGTCCTCAGAAGAATCATACACCCTGGCTAAATGATTATTTACTAATACTCAGAAAGAGCTGCAGAAAAATTGAACATCGGTGGTGTCGCTCTAAGCCTGAAGTTCATTATCAAGCATGGCATCACAGTCTGACCACCTACCAGTATGTCTGCTGCGAAGGTGACCCACTGTTCTGACACAACTTTTATTGGACACTTTTGCTAGGCTCACACTGTGTCAGCAACCAGTCAGTAGCACTGACCTGTCTGTGTATGATTTTATGGAGTATTTTAATGAGAGTCGAGGTCATCAAAATTAGGATACCTTGGTCATTTTTTTGTGGGTTAGACTCATTATCTGTGCCTGGTTGCATAAAACTACTTAGGCTGAGGCTGCCCTTAAATTTTTATCTAAGGATACCTTAGAATAAAGTGAGTTGCATAAAATCAACCTAAGGAAACACTTAGGATGTTTTAAGGAAAACCCCTTTGATTTTTAAGGTTTTGCCCTTAGCTACTTTAAGAATTCCCTTATGTGTTGCAAGAAAGTCCTTCCAAGTCTTTCCCTCCATCCATTTTCCTTAGAAAAATTTAAGGGATACATGTACCTTAAAAGAAAAAAAGATGCAAAAGCTAGACATATAATGTTGTGCTGTCTACATTGTCTTGATGAAACTCATTTTATCTATAATTTTTTTTTATAACTTCAATTTTTATATTGCTTTCACCATTTCAGAGAGAATTAATTAGTGCATAGCTTAACATTTAACTAACTAATGGTTACTAATGGTTATTAACCCGTGTTTTTATAATTTAGTAAACTCTGCGTGGGCTCCTGCTCACATAATTTGCCGCTAATTTAAAAAACACAAAAAACAAACAAACCTGAATTGTATGGGGAAACAGGAGAGCTGTGAGCTAGACTGTCAAAAACGGTGCATTTATCCGTTGGAATATGACATACTTTCGATAAATGTTTAGAGAGATTGCTCATGTTACCCCCTTTGCAGGCAAAGACTTATCGTCGGTGCACGTGCGGCAACGATTATTGTCTGCATCAGTTTTGGTGAAAAACAACCAGACTTTAGCACATTTGGTTCTCTCCGCTACTCTCTGTGTCTCTATCTGTGTGCATGAGAGAATGACAGTATCAGAGACATGCAGCGAGTGTCCGCTCCGCCTCCTGCACAGGAGGACAAACTCTGACACAGAGATATCTGCTCAGGGGAGTTGCAAAGATTAATAACGGAAGTCCATCACAGACAAATGCCTTAAATTGTTCAATCCTGTTTAGTAGAACCCATAACGGTGGAGCTTATTGATACTACGGTCTTTCTGAATTAGCCCGTTTTTATGCCCGTTGAGATACAACGGCAAACTCAGCAATACCGAATTTCAGTACTCATCCCTAACTCTGACAACAGTTAGCTCAAGTGCAGTTGTCAAGTAAATTAAATGTAACCATGGTAACTGAAGTATAAAAATGCTGTGTTTTGACATTAACTATTGTAAAAGGCTTAGTGCCAACACTTTAGCAAGGAAACAACCTGAGGGGCTTTATGCAGCACCTAACCCTTGGCTTAGGGAAATATTTGCCTTAATGGGACAACCTTAAATTTAAAACTTAAGGTTGTTTATGCAACCGGGCACGGTTCTTTTGTTGGTAGACCCCAGTGCTGCTTTTGATACAGTGGACCACTGTATACTTTAGGACAGGCTCTAGAATTACTTTGGCATCTTGTTCTGTCTTTCGATGGCTGTGTTATTCATTGCAAGGACAGAGTAAAGAAGCTTAGTGTATATATTGATTGAAAACTTTTGTTCGATTTACATGTAAAGGAGGTGACAAGAATAGCTTTTTTTTCCAACCTCTGAAGAAATGCCAAGAATAGTTCAGTCCTGCTGCTAAAAGATGCGAAGGTTCTCATTCATGCCTTTGCCTCATCTGGGTTGGATTATCGTAATGTTCTTCTGTCAGGGTCTTCCGCTAGATATTAGACAGGCATGGTCAATTGAGGTTTTTAAATGAAAGCTTAAGACTCACTTGTTTACTGTTGTGTGGGAGAGTTATGCATGTTTTTTTTTAACTTATAAACTGTTTTTATACTTTGTAAAGTATTTGTAAAGCACTTTGATGGAAAGTGCTCTATAAATAAATTTATTATTATTATAAAAAAATTTAGAAATGGGTATTTTCAGTATTTACTGTTTTTATTTCTCAACTTGTTTGTGTATATGTGTGTAATTGTCATGTGGTGTTTTCATACCGCTTTAACAATTGAATTCCCCCGATGTGGGATTAATAAAGTTTATCTTATCTTACCAGCCTGCTATGTTTGGCGTCACTTAGACAAGCCACTTCTCTAATACACAACGTGTGTGTGTGTGTGTGTGTAAATGATTGATTTAGGTGGAGCCATGGAGGTTAGAGGGTTGTTCCATTTTTTGCCATACTGTAAAATCAATGCAAAGTGGATTTGAATGAAGGAAGTACACACTGCTTTTATCCATTGTATGTGTGTATGTGTGTGCGTGTGTGTGCACTTGCATCTGTAAGACCCAGCTGGTAACCCACGGCGACAGAGCACTGTTGGCCATTACAGCTCTGGCATCTCCGCAGCGACCATTAATGATAATGTTGATGTTGCCATGGCTACAAACCTCGTTCCACTCCATTTGCATTTGGAGAGCAAGAGGAAGCATGAAAGACAGAGAAATGGATAAATAACAGAAGTATTAGATGAGAAAGCAGGAAAAGAAAGACAGAAATGAGATACTCCTGCTTTTTTTGTCTTAGTCGTCTGCTTCTTTTCTCTAGTACCTGTGGTTGTGTAGGCACATTTACACAATTAGTAATGCATGCAGTGTGTACTACAGGATCACCCCCAGTCATCACTTTTAGTGCCTTAGTGCTTCCTCGATGTTTCTGTGGGCATGCAGATCGATAGATCAATAGATCGATAGGTAGGGAGGGAGGGAGGTAGGTAGGTAGGGTAGGGTAGGTAGGGTAAGTAAGTAGGTAAGTAGGTTAGTAGGTCAAGGTCAAGCCCAAGTGCTCAAGTCTGCATGGGCTTGACTTTGAACTCCCATGTCCTTAAGCAGACTGGTAATTGATTTGTCCACAAAACCTCTGCACAAATTCAATGGTAAATGTGGTATGAAATGAGGGAGGAGGTAGGGCATTGATGGATGTTCGCCTGGTCTCCAGGTTAGCTGCAACGCACTTCGGTTGTGCCGACAGGTGTAACAGCCCTATGTCAGGCTTGTCTTGCAGCCCACCAGAATGTGCTACAGGTAGACTGGAGATGGACAGAGGGGGCACGCTCGGTCTTCTCTGTACCACTGGTTGAGGTGATTTGAGATGGCAGGACATTATAGGTGGCTCATATGATGAAGCCGGTCTGATGTACTTCCATGTCTAACAGCTCCCTCCAAGAAAACCTTCTATTCTCAACTCCCTCAAATTGCATCCATTGCCCCTGCTTTGCTTGAGAGATGGCCTTTGCACACCTCATTGCCTGCTCTTGGTGGTGCACCTCCTCATCTACAAGACCTTGACGCTGTGATTGGGTTGCTTTGTGCCAGGATGAACTGCTCTCTCCCAGGCCAAGGTATCCTCTCCCTTACTCCACATGACCAACAAAGTACTGATGTTTGAGGGCTGACTTTGTCTGCTGTGTAGCTACAACTGGGGTCCATTTGCATCCAGTTGCAAGGGTAGAAGCTGTTTGGGCGATCATGAGATTCTGTCAGTGTCATTTTCAACCTTACTTTGGATTACTTTTAATCCTCTGCATGACTGGACACTGAAGTTCCACAATAGCTTTCCCATGCAGTCCCATGTAGTTAATGCACCTGTGAAGACCTAGTGATTTTTTGGCAGATGTGCTGACTAGCCTCTCCAGTTTGTCAGCCTTAGAAAATGGGATCTTGTACATGGCCAAGAGCTAAATCAGTCTGAGAAGGAGACCAAACTGAAAGCACTAGAGCCTTCAGTTTGGTCTCTACCTGCCAGGTAGCAAGGACTTGTTGATGATCTCCAACCAATGATGGTGTCCCGCCCAATCCAATCCACTTCGTCTGCGTGCTTGAAGGATTCATCGTACCAGCGTCCAAGACTTTTGACTGGTTTCTCTGCCACCGCTGGTATAAGTTTGGTCATGTGCATTCCTGATTGGAGGAAGCTGAAGACCATGTTTAAGCTTCCCTCCTTTCACCACCCATGATAGGCTCTGATGATGACTTCCATGGTCATGGTGAAGGCTAGTGGGCCAATGGTGCATCCTGCCATGATGCCTATTTCCAGACACTGGCATGCTGTTGTGAATTAATCAGTCCTCAGGCATAGCTTTATGTCCTGTAAACAGGATTTGACTGTTATAGGTTCTGGGACACTGAAGTAGCGAGGCGAGATCCAAGAGCATGACAGGAGGTTCTGTTCCTTCATTTTGGGGATTTGGATTTGATGCCATGTTACGGCCGAAGCTGTGATCCGTGTGTGTGGGCTGCTTGTTGTGCGTGTGTCTCTCTCTCTATCTCTCTCTGCGCCGTCCCTGCACACCTGGCCCCCTCCCCTCTCTTCTGATTGGTGCGGCATCCAGTCTTCCGGCCACTCACTCCCCTGCTTCTACTTGGCTCCTCCCCTCTCTTCGGATTGGTGCGGCATCCAGTCTCCCGGCCACTCGCTTCCCTGCTCCTGCTTGGATTTCCCCTCTCTTCGGATTGGTGCGGAGACCGGTGCTACATGCCAGATTATGCTTGCATGCAAAGACCCAGAGAAGTCAGGGATCTCTGCCCTCTGAACAACAGAATCAACATAGCGATTCTTCATCTAGGTAGACGGTCAGCCTGTTAGCCAGACCACTGAAAAAAACCCTTTCCTTTAACATTCGAGAGACTGATGTGGCGAAACTGATGTTGGCAGAGTCCTGTTCCTTTCATATTCAGCCCAAAACACACCGGCGCTGTCTGCTGCGCGTCAAAACGTCTGCCCCTATTATTTTCTATGTACAAACCCACAGTGGCGGTGGCCAGACACACCTGGATGCGCCGCATCATGGCACTTCACGGAACTGCTAGTTCCACTATTTCCAGCGCGGCAAATGAAGTTTTTTTCCTGAGAGAACCGCTGTTTTGTACATCGTGGCTGCTAACAGTAGGCTAACATTAATTTTGTAATGTTAAACGATAAGTTAGTCAGTTGTGGGTTCATTTGCTGCTTTCAAAACGGTATCTAAATGCTCAGAATAATAACATTATTTAGTTTTTCAAATTATTAATAAGACAATTACAATGGGCAACTCACCCTGATTTTGTTCTTGTTTTTGTTGGGGGCTTCGTCTCCTTCTTCCGCTGCTGTGGTTGACCGTTGGCAACTAGCGTAGGTCACCTACCGTACTGTCACTTAGTGGACTGGAGTGGGAAATAGAATTCCAGGTTGATGTACTGCTGCCAGTATGTGTTAGGGGCGGCACTTGAGGCATGTCACATGATGCACTGCGCTGCTGCGGTGCCAGTGTGTTTTGGGCTTTAGGATGCCCTCCTAACCTGCCCCAGCTGTTGGTATTTTTTATGACACATAACCTTCATCAATCTCCACAGAAAACATAGTATATCTGGTGCATTCTTGTAAAGCATGTATGGGGTGGTGATGGGTCCAAGGTTGGTTGCGGCTCTTGCCCAACCTACAGTTGTTAACCACCTCACCCCACTTGGGAGGGCTGACATCTAGTTGATGTTCAGGGTAAGATACTGGTGGCATGTCAGGTGGGAGGGTGATATGTTGTCATCACCTGCTGTCCATCTGGAATTTCTTTTGGTGAGCCTTGAGATCTTTTCATGATTTTGCAAATTTGTCACTTTTCTCCTTTGTGAACAGACTTTTCATACACTCAGAGGGGTCTTAGAAAAAGTTAGATCTGGTCTGATTCTTTTTTTGCAACCCCTTTCTTTCTTTCTTTCTTTCTTTCTTTCTTCTGTCCTCAAAGATGAAAGCTGGTCCTTTACTTTTGCCTGCAGAATGTTTATTCCCTTCTTCTCCTCCTCTGCAGCTTTTCTCCACTGTTTCTTGAGCTGCCTTCTCTCTTTGACCAGCCACTCCATTTCCTGCTGTCTGGATTTGGTTCAGATGGGTGGTGGTTTTCTCCTCTTCTCTACAGCTCCAAAGCACTCAGCTGCATAGCTGTAGATGAGTTCTCCCATTTCCTCCAGCGTCTTCACTGCAGTTCCTTTTGGTTGATCCAGAAATTTCCTGAGGTCTTTGTTAACCATTTCCAACTCATTTTTCTCACAGGATTTGAACCACTTGATTAGCAGCCTTCACTCTTAGGTCTTAGACTCAGTTGCAGGCCTCGGTAGGCTGAGCTCATGGGTCTCATCGACATTGACTTAATCTCTTCCTCTGGGACAGAGGTCTGCAGGACATCATCCTGCAGACTTAAGTTGTCCTCCTGCTGCCGAACTTCACTTGATTGACTAGACCTGCTTAATAAGAAGTCATGTTCGATGTGAGTTGCCTGTTCCATTGCCTTCAAACACCTTTTTCTCTCTTTTTGCTCTCTTCACAGCAGTCACAGGGTGAATCCAGATAATCATTTCTATTTTAGGACTAGGTGATACAATCCCTTGTAAAATGCATTTACCTGAGCAGAGATGAATGGGGATGATTGTGCCAACTGTGGGTATCTAGGTGGGTGCCATGATGGTATTTGAGAATGTATCAGGGTAAAAACTTCATTGGATGGCGATAGGCGTTTTGATAATAGGACCATAACATCCCCAGAGGGTTCATCGGCAAATAGGGCTGTCAATCGATTAAAAAAATTTAACTAATTAATCACACAATTTTCTGTAATTAATCGCGATTAATCGCATTTTCCTAATGAGGCTTGTAATGGTTATTTATTTATGAAAAA
>JAPQLA010000009.1:21859429-21874795 GCA_029822935.1 Naso vlamingii
ATATATATATATATATATATATATATATATATATATATATATATATATATATGTATGTGTGTGTGTGTGTGTGTATATGTTATTGTGAACTCTTTTGTTATATTTTTCTCAAAGGCTAGGCTGCACACATGGATTTTAAAATAAATGTGATGCGATGCAATGTAAAAGAATCTCCATGGCTGTTTGGAAACAAACTGAAGCAACTCCAAAACTACACCCCCGACAAAGGCAAATGGTTATATTCTTTGGAAATTTGTTAAGAAGTGACAAGAGCCTCAATGCTCTGCTGTTTGTTTACTTCAGTGTGTGTGTGTGTGTGTGTGTGTGTGTGTGTGTGTGTGTGTGTGTGTGTGTGTGTGTGTGTATAAAATGACCTCTAAGTCTCATCAGGGATACAGTGGTGACTGACTGGCAGTCATTTGTGAAGGCCATGTTCGGTGCCACTTGTGGTGTTATCAGAGTCTTCACCTGTATATAAAATAATAATTATTATAGAGCACTTTTCATCGTAGAACAATCTCCAAGTACTTAAACAATATCAGAATCATTTCGAGAACAGGCAGGATAATAAATATATATGCCTTTGTCACATCGTCAGTGTATGTTCTATCAAGCATTCCTGAATTTCTCATCATGAAGATGGTAATGGGGCTCAGGAAGACTCATAAGCTGCTGAAAACCAACATCTGAGACATCTGTTGCAATCGTCTCTATAATGGCACTATACATTTTCTTTCTCCTTGGATCTGACTCTTTCCATTTTGCCAGCTGATCAGTCAGATGAGGAACTGTGACCTGTGTTGCCTTCTCTGGCTCCTCCTCGTTTTTCATGGCACCAGAATGGGCTGTTGGGCATGCATAAGGTGAGTCCACAAGTGGGAGGTACTTTTTTTCTTGGAAGATGATGATCACATGGTTTTTACTTTGTTGCACAGTGTACATCGTGCCTTGCATGGGATCATCTCCTCAAAATCAAATGAGGGTTTTCAGTCTTGCTGCCATCTGTAGACTGTGCTCCTGGACTCATGGACTTCACCTCCTTCTGAATCTGTAGACTCTCCTATAGGCCTATATCTCATAATTCAAAATGTAGCAGCAACATTGTAGTTATAGTGATTACATAGTGTAGATAGTGATTGTTTTGCTGTTGTGTTCTGTACAGGTGACATCTACTGCATGTCTGTCTGTCCTAGGGAGAGGGATCCCTCCTCTGCGGTTCTCTCAGAGGTTTCTTATTTTCCCTGATTCTTTCCATCGATTCAGGGTTTTTAGGTTTTTCCTCACCTGCTGAGAGGGTCTAAGGACAGAAGATGTCACACCTGTGCAGTTTGTGAAGCCCCCTGAGACAAATTGTCATTTGTGATTTTGGGCTATACAAAAATAAATTTGATTGATTGATTGATCTGTAATTTACTGGCACATAAAAGAGCTAGGTCATTCGCATATACAGCAATTTATGGGGTCAACTACTTCCAAAAAATAAGTCTAACAGTCATATAATCACCAGAGAGGTCCACCTAATAATAATTTTCAATTTTCATCGGAGGTAGCCCTACTACGCCCGATAAGGGCTTAACTAATGTAGCTGGGACCAGTGGAGGTAGGCAGTCCTTGATTGGTTTTAAGAGGCTCTTTCAAGTGTCTTCGATGTGATTGGACTAGACCCCTTGCATGTTTATCTCTGCAGCTATACTGTTAGATTGCAACGTGGATTCCTTTACCTAAGAGCATGGCATAATGTAGAAAATGACTGTTCAAACAGATTTATGTCCATCAACAACTGAAGTGATGTCCACTGTTGGTCATCTCAAATGATCAGATTGTGTTCAAGACTGAAAATGGGTAAGAGCCACTGATCAGCCTGCTGTTGCATTAAGGGCTTTTCACACTGCAGCATGGCAACTATCCTGAAAACCGCCTCACTGCTGGAGATTTCCTCTGAGAAGCAAGGCGTTTTTAAAAGCAGCCGCTGCCGCTACGGTGCTGGGCCGCGATGATGAGGAGGAGCTTCACACATGTATCTGTATCTGCCACCAGATGGCTGCTGCAAAAAGTTCAACATGTTGAACTCCAGGCGGCAGGGCAAAATCTGTGCGCGTTCACATGGGCGGCAACCGCCCTGGTTGAATCTGCCTCCCCTCTGCCGCCTTTCCCTCATTGAAGTGACAAGAAGCGGCGAGTTGCTGCGTGGCAGTGTGAAAAGCTGTTCCAACGGCAACTTTTACCATGGAGAGAAGTAGTCTAGCCTATTGACTTGTGGCGCTCAATATAAACATGAAACAACATGTGACCGTAACACAATAAAGACTACGTTGAGCTGTGTATTTGACATGTTAAAATACGTTTTCTCCATAGTAGCTAATGTTACACCATGTCCATGATTTCTTCACTGTTTTAGCTAATGCAACTCAGCACCTAACAATGGTACACATGGCTACTAATCACCAAGCGGTGATGACGTGAGAGGGATGGATTAACATGTCAAATACACATATTTAAATAGTTCAAAGTAGCCTTACTGTGTTACAGTCATGTAATTCATTTTTTTCTGAACGATAGCTACAGTACATCCTCATAACATTGTATGAAGAGTGGCTAAAGTCAGGCAGCTAACGTTAGCTGAAATTGCTAGGGATAGCTACATAATGTAAGCTTAGCTAACTCGTAAAACGGACAGAGCATGCCTTCAGTGGCAGTAGCTGATCGCGACCTCAGTCTATGCATTCGTAATTCCATAATATAACCAAAACCAACAACATTACACTTTAATTTATGAATAAAGGCAACCTTCATTTGCCATAAAGTCAAATGACGAGCAAACACAATGCCTGGGAGTCTCTTTTACAGGTCAAACAGAGACTGCAGTCTATTTCTGCGGATTCTCCTGTTTTTATACTTGGTGATTTTAATCTTTGTTCTCTGGATAAGACTTTGAGGGACTTTTATCAGTATGTTTCAGGCCCGACCAAACTTAATAAGATGCTAGACCTGTTTTATAACTTTCTCAAAGGAGCATACAAAGTCCTCGTTGCCTCCACAGTGTGGGGCGGACCATAACTGTGTGCAGCTCCTCCCGTCCTATTGCATTGCTCTGAGGTCAGGAAAAACTCTCACTAAGCACGTTAAGAACTGGACTGAGGATCCGATCATAAGCCTGCAGCCCTGCTATAGATGTACTAACTGGAATATGTTTAAGGAGTCCTGTTCAGACATTGATGAGCTTTGTCAATTGCCATGTCTCCTATTGTGTTGAAAATGTGATCCCTGACAAGTTAGTGAAAGTGTATCGTAAAAGTAAGCCATGGGTGACCAAATCACTTAAAATGTTGTTAGGTAGGTAGAGGCGTGCATTTCGGGAGGGCTACCTCTTAGAATAACAAGAGTTTAAAATGAGGTGAAGTCAGAAATTAAGAGAGCTAAACTCAGGTACAAAGATAAGAAACGATTGTGGGCATAAAGAGTGACAGAAAGTTTGTATTAGATGGTTTTGGATGTGACAAACAGCTTGCACAAGAATTTAACAAGTTTTATCTGAGGTTTGATTCTTCTGGTTTTAGAGATGTTATTTTGGAGCAGAAAACTAACCTTTCCCACACTGGTCCCACTCCTTTTGAGGAACATGGTGTGTCTACAATGTTTAAACATTGCAGAGTGAGAAAAAGCCCAGGACCTGAGAATATAGGAGGCCACCTGCTAACTTCTTGTGCAGAGCAACTGGCTCCCCTTTTTGTATTACATATTCCAGCTGTCCATCAGTCAATAGAGAGTGCCAAAAATCCAGAAACATTCAACAAGCATCCCTGTAGCCAAACACAGTCGCCCCAAGATGCTTAATGACTTCAGGCCTGTTGCCCTAACTTCTTTAGTCATGAAGTGTTTTGAGAAACTACTGAAAAAAGGAGAGTCTGGCTCATGGATGTATTATGAGAACTGGATGCCGTGTTGGAGGCGGGGCCTCGTTCATTCCTATGGAAGTTGCTCAGTAGCGCATGAAACAAAAAATGCTCTACTTCCGGGTCTAAGAAAAACCGTACTGCGCACACTCCATAGCCCCATAGAGGCCAAGATTGCACAGTAGCGTTTCATAAAAGCCCACCAAACTACCGCTCGGGCTCTCCCGGGCACACTCAACAGTTACTGCGGTTGTAGCTGTGCATTCATGAGCCTAATAGTAGCCGAGCTGCTGCAAACAGTGATAGTGAAGGAGGTAGCGGATTTATGTAATTATAATGTTAACTTAAAATATAATTACTAACTTCACGTCTGATGGTATTACTGGTGCCCATGCATGGAAGGTAAGTTAATATTGATTAATAATGTGCAACGTTAACGTTAGTTTTGCTCGAAGTTAGCATTAAGCTACGGCTAACTGTACTTAACTTTATAAATTCACTGTATGTAAAGCCTTATATTTCATGGGTTTAATGTTATTGTGACTTCTTAATTGACCAGCTGGTTTGGTTTTAATTGTATTTACTGATTTGATTTCTAGAAACTTAGCCCTAGTCTATTATATGGGAATAAATATTGCATTGTTAAATGTTTATACTCGTGTTTTTATAATGCTAATTGTACGTTAGCTCATACCTTCTGTTTAAATTTTTAACATATCTAGATTATCTGTCTTTGTCATATTTTATTCCCAGTATTGTCTCTCTCACTACTGATGACTTTTCTCTCCACAGGCACCCCAAACCTCAGCAGAGTGCTTGAAGGGCTCATCTTTACGTCTGTGAAATCATCCATCTTCCTTTTGTGTGGCATACATTAAATAAATTTGTTTCAGTCACTAATGTTTCTTAGTGATTTTTCAAAACTATACAAATATCACAATATAGCATGTATCTATAATAAGTGATAATCAAAGCTACACAATTATTGTCTTTCTTATTGATTTTTATAAATGAGAACAAAACAGAAAAATTATTCTACCGCAGATGAAAAAAAATGGTTGATTGAGGTTTTGTGTTTTCTTGTGTTTTTACTCTCCCTTATACTTGCAGTTATATATAGGGTGATATTTTTTGTTTTGTTTTTGGATAGGTTTTTTCTACTGTAAACCATTCTTATATCATGATGTTGCATCATTAGACCTACACTGATTATTACTATTGATGCTATCCCATGTCCTACTTGTGACTGTATAGCCTTGCTTTATATATTTTTTTCATACAGTTTAATTATTGGCAGACTTGAAGTAAGTATGGGCCTAATGGTTTGTTTCATTGACAGTCTATTCATTAGTAAATGAGCTTATCTATCATTTGAGCTAAAACTCAACTCTTACATTTATAGATAAATCCTATCAAAATCAGTAGATTTAATCATTATGTTCATGAAGCAAATTAACTCAAATAGGTGATATTTTTAATGTGTTACATAAAATAACTGTGACGAAATTATATTTAGGCTAACAGTAAAAGGCCATATTACCCATATTACTGGCATATAAGCTTAATCAGGATCGGAAAAATGAACAATCAAAACATAACGGGCTTCTCATAAACAGTAAGCAGAATGAAAACATTATCAATATTAACGTGAATACATCAGTGCATGAGTGACTGTATTATTTTATAAGATAGACATGAAAAAGTTCAGCAAATACATCAGTACAGCTACACCCACGTACGAACGTGTGGACGTGCAGAAGCTCGGTCCTGTGGCTCTGATGTGCGTTCACAATGCCGAGAATAATCTGCCAGAACTTAACAAAAAAAAATTAATCGAAGAAGAAAACACGATGATTTCAATGAGGGCAATTAAACTGTCCAGACTAAGAAGTTTATGTACCTACAAACGATTTATCCGCTGAGTCATAGATGTCTCTTTCCCTATGTTAACTTATGAGAAAAAGTCTTTTTGGGCCCAATGGAAGCATGTGACTGACGCCACACTTGCAGTACCACGGTTTGGCCAGCATGTCTTTTTGGCTTCAAAATCAGGGGGGCGCTTTCTGTATCCAGTTCTCATAATACATCCATGGTCTGACTGCAGACCTCCACTGTGGGGTCTCTTCCAGTGCAGGCTCCACTCTCAGGTTGGATTCATTGTTAGCCCCGGAAATAAAATGCAAAATACAAAATAAAAGCAGGTAACATTAGACATAGGCTCAACTGTGATAACGGTAACCAATTAGCATTATCCATAGAAAATTAAGCTTGGTTCCTTCTTTTCATGTCCGCATGTCGGCATGGGTCTGCTCTGGTATGCGTGATGTAAAAATCATCATCCACCCATGTCCACGAGGGTCCAGGCGGACCCCTCTGTGGACGTCCACGTGCAGCCCAAAATTTTGACTGCGCAGACTATCCGCTTTAAAAGCACGCTAACTGCGCATGCTCTTTCACGTGTGTGAATGAAGCAATGTTTTGAGCTAACTACTTTTACCCTGATTCATAGCAACATTTCACACTGAAAGATTTCTCATTTCATTCAACATCAAGTATAACAACAAAAAAGAATATAATACGTCCCACTCAGGTAACAGTGTGCTCTCCTTTATGTCTGCAGAACCTTTCTTTTTTTCCCCTGTTGTCTCTGCCTGGATGACATGGGTTTAGTCGTAGCTGCAACATTAGTAACGACAGTCTGGCTAAAAATGATAAAAGAAAAGGAGTGCAGCCATTAAAACTTCTGTTATCTTTTGTTTATTCTGCTGCAGTCTGCGTTAGTCTGGCCATACGCAATATGCAGTATACAGACTGCAGCAGAATAAACAATTGTTGTTTGCAGTATGAATGAAACCGCTTTCTCAGTCCACACGAGCGCATTGCATCCGGGGACTTGCGATGCTGAGAGTATGTTGGGGCCTTTACTCTGAATGCATGGGTTTGACATTGGTTTGACATTGCAAAGTAGCTACCTCTATTGGTATATATTAATGTAAATTATGCAAGTCACCGAATGATGCACATTTGGGTTGGCCAACTGTCATGTTAAAGTCTGTTTATACAGTCTATGGTTAAAGTTTGCATGAAGCTAATGATGGTTAGCATTAGCTCCACAAGACTATTGAACAGTTTTTTGTGGGGCACGGGTGAAGTTGGTTATTGTCAACCAAAAGCAGATACAGTAAAGATTGTTTCTCAAGCCATTTGGTGTAGACAGAAATGTAACACTAACGTTACTTAGTATTCTCATGCAAGAGCACAATTTTTGCGATAGAATGTGGGGCAGTGCAACAACTCATTATTCGAGTAAAATCACCTGATTATTTGTGACCATGATGTATGCTATGGATACTGTAGTAAGTATTTTTAACACTTAGTCAGCATATTGTATGAATTTATCTTATTTTGATTTAGTCCCTGTTGTAATTAGATTACCTCGTGCTTCTCTTGAGAACCTTGGAGTAATCCAGAACCAAAAGGGGCTAATTTGAAGGGAAGGGCACTTCACTGGCGGATATGGGGGACAAGAGACCATTAGTCACTCACTTCCTTGCTCAGATTTATTTATCTGATCAGGGGGATCAAACCAACAAGTTTGTTTCTCTAATCTTTAGGCCAACAATTTTAATTGCTTGCATTTGAATATTAAAATTATTATTTTTATTTTCTTTAGAGGGTGGAGCAACTACAGCCTCACCACTGTGAGAGCCCCACAGTAAAGGCCTCCAGCCACACCCTCTCTCCAGCAAGCTGGTGTGGAGACACCAGTGAAAGAGGCAGGTAAAAAGCTAGCTGTAAAAATGTAATTTGGCTACATTCTATGCTCAGTAAGAAAGTATACATATGTAATATATCTTAAAAACAGCAATGTGCAGCACTAATGCTATAGGAAGACCGCCTTTCATGGGAACCCAGGACTTTATCAGACAAGGCAGCAGAATGGGTACAAGCAAACATGATTCTGTTCTCTGCTTCAGTGGAGTTGCCCTGTGTTCTCAGGATCTCAGGATGGGGGAAGAGGAACTAACAAAGGCAGCACAGCTCTGTGGAAAGTTTTGGGATGAAGAAACGTGTTGAGAACTGGATGATGATGAGAGGGAGTCACTGTATGAGCCATTCTTGTTTGTTGTCCACACAGTTGAAGATATGTGGAAGTACCAAACAGACAACTGAGCACGCCACAATCATTTCTTTCCTTTTTTTTTTTTTAAAGTTAGTGCTGTTTTCATTTATAGTCGACTTACATTTTTTGTTAATATTGTGTTAATTTATAATGTGATTTTTTTTTGTTGTTGTTGTTAATTACTAGTGTTGTGATCAATCATAGTCAGAATTACATTTTCATTTTGTCATTAAAGGTGCACTCAGTGATTCTCTTGACCATGTCAATGTGGGGTTTATTAACATGCATTTCTTAAAGTAACTGTTTTGCTTCACTATTAACGACATTACTGAGGTAAACAAACCTTTCATGGCCACAAAATACAGAGAATACAATTTAAAAACTCATATTTACCAATTGTTTAGTGTTACTCTTGTATCAAAAAATCAAAAAATAATGAGTTAAAATGTATTGTCTGTGTATTTTTTTATCTATATATTTTTTAAATGAAACACTTCTAACTATACCATGAAGATGACGCAGCTAAGTTAATGTTAAGATAAACCGTAAATTGATAATCTGCAGAATGACATTCACCAACAAGACACCACATCATGATATAATATTTAACTGACAGGTGACTTACAGGACAAAAACTATGCTAATCAATGAAGTAGAATGAATGTGAGTGACTGAGGAAAACATCTCTCAGGCGCAGCGTCAAGCAGGTCCAGATGTGCCCCTGGCAGCCCTGTGGGAGAAGACAGTGGTGGTGAGGGGATGGAATGCATGAAACTGACAAGCTACCCAACCTTGTCCTGACTCAGACTATCAGTTATAAATCTAACCACAAGCAGCAATGATTGGGTCTATGTTATTTTATGAGTGCTAGTAGCCTTGAGTTAGTAATCACTTCATAAATTTACAAAATGTTAGCTTGCACAAATGAACTTATGAAAATTTGTGTTAGCTAGCTAGCCAACACTGGTGGTAAAGTATCACAGTAGTAAACAAAATCATGCTCATCTTCACATTTAGCATTGATGATTCACTCTGTGTCCACTCTGTGCCTGAATAACACTAAAACTATTTTGTGTTATGAAAGAATTCATTGTTATGTTCTAATGTTGAGCCTACATCTACATGCTTTTATTTGTTCCGGGCCTTACAGTGGAGCCGTTAAACGTATATATAAGGCCCGCAGCCAGGAGTAGTCTTCATTTCTTTATTTTCTGTTCTCAAACATGATGACAAACGCACACAGCAGCCAAACGTTTTGGCTCAGCCTTCTTCAGTGGCTGCATAATGCAGGGCCTGCGGGTCTTTTTCGACATGACCCAGCACCGGAACAAACAATGAGAATTCCCTGTGCGTGAGCACATTGTTTTTTTGAAGATTCTTACAGTGGAGCCGACCAGAGAGTGGAGCCTGCACCGAAAGAGACCCCACAGAGGAGGTCTGCAGCCAGACCGTCTTGAAAAAAGGAGCTCCTCACAAAAACTGAGAAGCCTCTTGACCCACTACAATTTGTTTACAGAGGTAAGTTAGGGACAGAGGATGCTACAGCCTTTCTACTTAACATGTATCTCAAACACCTTAAGGACAGCAAAGTACATGCCATGACTTTATTGGCTGAATAAGATCCAACCCCACATTTTGATAGATAAGCTTTTAGAAAACTTCAACCTTGATTTAAACTTGGTGAACTGGATTCTTGATTTTTTAACTGACAGAACACAGAAGGTAAGGGTGAATGGTTGCTAGTCAGAGAAGATCATCATCATCATCATCATCCAGTGGATCTTTGCAGTACTGTGTCCTTTCCCTGCTCTTCTACATCCTGTAAATTAACGATTGCTGTAGCATTTTTAACACATTTTAAAATTTGCAGATGATTAAGGTAATGTCAGTTTCCTCCAAGCTGATGAAAGTGATCATGGTCCTGTGGTGGACGAGTTTGTTAAATGGTGTGACGCAGTATATCTACAGCTAAAACATTGCAAAAACTAAAGAGATGCACAGCGATTTTAGGCATCAGCCCCCTGCTCCACAGAGCACCGCCATCAAGGGGGAGATGATAGAAGTTGTCAAGACCTACAAATATGTGTGAAGCCTTATCGACAATAAGCTGAATTTGAACTCCAACACAGAGTTGTTTAGTAAAAAAGGTCAGCAGCGTCTGTTCTGCCTGTGTAAACCTTCAAAGTTTAATGTGGATAAGACCCTCATGACCATCTTTTATAAATCATACACTGAGTCTGTTTTGACCTTTTCTTTGCTCTGCTCTTATGGTAATCTTTGTGTAAGGGCCAAAAATTCTTTGTCTGAAATATTGAAGATTAGTAGCAAAATCCTTGGTGGTCAACAAAAAAACCTCACTGACTGATACGACAGACAAGTTACTCAAAAAGCCAAATCCATCCTGTAAATCAGTGTCCGCCCCCGTCACTCTGAGTTTCCGTTATTCCTCCGTGGTTCCTGCTTCAGAGTTCCCCCAGTTAAGAGCAACAGGTACAAACACTCATTCATCCTCACCGCCATCTCACTCCTGAACTCAGGCCTGGCCAGGGCTGTAGGTATTGTTGATGGTGCTGTTTGAATGATGCATTTGGGTCCCAATGATGATGATGATGATGATGGCAGTGGTGGTCATGACAATGTGGAATTTTTCGTGTGGTGACTCTGTCTGCTTTGTTATTTATTGGTTGGATTTTATTATTTATTCTTGGCAGCCCTCATGATTTTATTATTTAACGCAAGCAGCCCTCAAGAAAGTAAAGATAGCTGCACTCAGCCAAGACAGTTTACCCAGAGAGCAAACTAAGAAGAGACCTCACCCACAGTCATCTGAAGTGTGGGGATACTAGTAAAAATAGGAAATGGACTGTATTTAAATAGTGCTTTTCTAGTCTTTTCAGCCACTCAAACCACTTTTACAACACAAGTCAGCATTCACACACTAAGGGCAGGGGACTTTTCTACACAGAGCCATGGTGTTCATCAGGAACTCAAACACGCATTCACACAGCAGCCATCGGAAGCAAATTGGGGTTCAGTATCTTGCCCAAGGACACTTTGACATGTAGACCAGAGAAGCTAGAGATTGAACCACCGACCTTCTGATAGGTAGACGACCCGCTCTACCTACTGAGCCACAGCCGTCCCCTCTTTAAGCAGGGACCTAAAAACATGGTCCTCTGTAAGCTGTGCAGTGTGAAAATGACAGCAGGGCAACTGCCATGCATGAGCACTTGAAGTGGAAGCAACCTGGAGCACTTGGTGAAGATGACCACCAGAGCAGGACAGCACGGCTGTGTTTCCTTTCTGTCCACATCAGAATTTAATATCTTAGCATTATCATGACATGTGCAACATGTGTCTGTTAGTAATGACTGATTTTCTAATGTTAAATGTTTTGTCTTCAGCCCCATGTTAAAAGTAATTTATGCACCACTGCTGCTGTCATTGTATCATTTAACGTTGTTATTTGGCCATTAATTTGGCCATTTATAAGAAAATGAAAAGCTTAAACTAAGATTACTGTCCAGTGGCACAGCCAGAAATAAAGCTGTGGCTTGGCCTGAGTAAGAATGGATGGGACATGAATTTAACTTAATGAATAGTTAATATCTTTTTGCATATTTTTGCCAAATTGCACCTGCAAATGACCAGAAGTCAGTCATATCACCACCATACAAGTGTGACACTAAGTTTGAAGTCTGTTTCTGCAGAATATTGCACAGACATGAAGAGAACACACACAATAGAAGAGGGACAGGATTTCTCCAGTATCTCTTTTACTTTTTCTCTCTCTCTCTCCCTCTCTCTCAATGTGTAGCTAAATTAAAATCACATCACCATATTTATTGATAATTATAAAAGGCAAACTGTGTTGGAGCTGCCAAGTCGCAGCAACACATCCACGCACACGCGGTGCTGAAGCAACCTGTGTGTCAAAGGCTCACAGTACATTCCAAGTGTAATGTGTGTCAGCATGCAGTAAATAGATACTGTGTCTTCCTCTGCGTTTTACAATGTGATATTAAGTATTGAGCAATGCATTGTTTCTTGTTATGGGTTGTCTTCTAAGAGAAAATTAAATTAAAGTAGCCTATTGAAAAATTTGAGATGACTTTTTTTGTAAATGTTTTTATTGTAAATTCATTGTTTTATTAATCAAATAATTAAAAAGCAATTAATATTCGAAAAATTTGTTGTTAGATTCATTGTAAAAATAATCATTAGATTAGTTGATAAAAAAAAATCAGTAGGTGCAGCCCTAGTGTTTGTGCTTAGTGTTCAGATTATATTTAGTGATTGCTTTATTCCTACTAGTGACTACACTCATTGTTTAGATTTTAATTAGTGATTGATTATGTTTTTTTATTAGTGTCCGTGCTCATTGTCTGGATTTTATTAGTTATATTTATTATTTTTGGGATTGAACGCTTCACTTTATGATGAAAAAATCTAGCACTTTAATCATGGAATGAAGCACTATTATAAAAACTTTGCACTTTCTCACCACTTTTAATAGCCAACTATTTAAAAATGAAGTGATTTCATGGTTGTATTCTGTGAGTTTTATTATTCAGTGCCTCACTTCTTGTAGATCTCCTTCTTCTGTCAGTGCTGTGTATCTTACTGTCTTGCATGTATGTTGCTGCATCACTAAATTTCTTTCTTAATATATAGCAGTATACAGCAGCAGTTCAGTTTGATTTTTCAGAAATTATCATCAGGATGTTAGGTGGGGTCTTTTCTTAGTAGGCGTTCATTCTGTAGGGCCAAGTGTCAGCTGTTCAACTTTATTTTGGGTCAAGCAAAAATGGCTATTTATCTGAGCAGGAAGAATAAAATGGAGCTGTCTTTGGATTGTAATGCAGGAACTGTTTTCATCAGGATGCTCAGTGCCCGATCAAGAGTTGATTTTGTTTTTTACAGTGCAATGAATGATGTAGAGAAATTTATCAGTACATGCTGTTACAAAAATGTGTTGTGTTCTGTTGAAAGAGACTAACTGCTTTTTGGACACACACACACGCAAACACATGCGCACACACACACACACATTGTAACAAGCTGCAGCATCTCTATCAGTACCTGTGAACATGAAAAGGAGTGTGTGAGAAAGGGAGGAAATGTGTGAGTGTTGATGTCCAATTTTTTAAACTCTATCTGACTTCACCATGACCCCTGTAACTATTACCATGACAACCACCAGTGTCAACCCAACAGAGGTCAACCCAAGGTCAGCAGACTGAGCCCTCTCTTCCTCTTTCTTTTCCTCACTTTTATCCAGCTCACTCTCACCATGTATCTTTGTGTTTTGGGCCCCTCATAAAGTCTATCGTTCTCCCTCCCTCCCTGACTCCCTCCCTCAAATTCAAAAACAAATAAGCCATATTGGCATGAATGAGTTTCACTGTTTCCAAAGCTAAATACATCACAGTTACATTTTCCACGAGAATTATCGCATTTGATACAAGAAAATCAAATAGATGATCACTAGAAAACACAGTTTAAACACTCTGAATTAGGTAGAAACATTTAGTGTAGACTTGTTTCTCTCTGTTTATGACAGGAATCAGCACATTTTGCAGCTAATACTCTACGCTGACTTTACTCCCCACACCGATGGGCAGTTTTTGAGAACAGGGAGATCAATGAACCCAGGATACATGTTATATAATTTTTCCAAGAAAACTGATTCTTTGTATTTCTCACAGTACTATATGAAGTGGGATTCTGTCTCAACCTCATTTTGATGACAGAATGAACACAGCCTGGCCTCTGTGGGCGGTCTGTTCTGCCTGTGACGGCCTGTTTCTAGGCAGGCTGTGTCCACTCAGTCTGTACGTCAATGTTTTCCTTGTTTTTTATCAGTTACGGTGGTCAGGTATTCTGCCACTGTGTACTCTCTGTATAGGGTCAAGTAAAATTTAAATTCTTTGTGATTTGGTGGTTTCGTTCCTGAAATTGATTTAATTTTGTTTTTGTTTTGAGATAATTTGGTAGGACCAGACTGTTAAGGGTCTGTCCTGAAGCTTCTATGTGTGTGGGCAGAGCTTCAGGGTCAGCTGGTAAAAAGGATTCTTATCTTTGTTCAGTTTTTGTGCACTGAAGGGCCTTGTATTGGTTGGAGTAGATCACTAGACAGGAGATGTTCAGAAAATGAATTGCTCATTTTTGAATCTTAACTATTAAGGTTCTTTGACCAAGGTCTATCCTACATACATTCATGGTGGGATGTCAGAATTCGGCATGCAAGGCTTCAAGTAGGTGTTATTTTTTTTACATGCAGAGAACACATTTCACAGTACATTGTGTATATGTGACCAATAAAGTACCTTTACCAGATCCAACCAAACCAGAGGATTTGCTGCATTTGGCCGTTTCAGTTTGGTCCCTGATTGTGGCTGAATGCTCTATGCAGACAGGAAGCCCTGGGACACCTGACTTTCAACAACTTGTGTCAACATAGTTGTTTTCCAGGAGGTAGCTGGTCATCTACTTTGTCCCTGTGGAAAAGAATATCTTGCCTTCCACATTTAACAGTACGGTGCTTCTAAACTGGCTGATCTTGTAGGAGTCTTTCTCCTTCAGGATAAAGGTGGTGACTTCTCTGCTCCTTGCTGCAGGGATGGATTGGATCTTTCAAGCAATACCCATCAGCTTCCACAGAAACTTCGGAAGCCTGAGTAGTTCTTGTATACTCTGTATTGTACGCTATTTGGTCCTGGTGCTGATGCAGCTCCTACTCCTACTTTTGACCATTTGGGAGGAATGACGTCAAACTCCGAGAAGGGTGGATGTGGCAAGTGCCCTTGTGATCTGAAATGGTTCCATTTTTGGCTGTCACTGGCTGGTCCTCGATATATTCCTCCAGTTCCTACTTGATAGTCTGCAGTGTCTCTGATTTCTTTTCCTCCAAGTAGGCATCTGGCATACCTGAAGGGGTCCTGAAGAAAACTTTCCCTTGTTTTTTCCTTGCGACTCCTACACTTCCCGCTTCATTTTACCAGCTTTAGGTGGATGAGTCTGGCTCTGGTTTGGTCCCACAGGTTCCTCAGGCCCTTTTTGATGGGTCACCAGCTTAAATGAGATCCTGCAAACACTACATCACTTTGTAAACTGACTCCTTCGTTAGGCTGTATGCCTATTTGTGAATTTTTGCAAATGTTTACAGTAGCCTATGGTTTGCTTGTCTACATTTTTTGTACATTTCTTTCCATTTTATAATAAGCACTTTTTCTGTGACGCTTGACTTTCTTGACTTTACCTTTAGAGCTGCAATAATAATAATAATAATAATAATAATAATAATAATTAGGGTTGCCAATTTAGGACTTCAGCCTTGAGTGAATTTTT
>JAPQLA010000009.1:21877376-21893103 GCA_029822935.1 Naso vlamingii
TACTTTATTAAGTATCTGTCCACTATCCTCAATAATAATAATAATAATAATAATAATAATAATAATAATAATAATAAACACTATTATGTGTTAAAACTCAAAGACAATATTTCAAAAATAATAGTGTTACTGGTGTCCTTTTGCAACTAAATTAGCTTTTCATTGTTAATTTTTTACAATAATTTCATTCCCTTTAGATTTTATATGTGGTTGGTTTCTTGGTTGGTTGGTTATTTGGTTTCACTGCAACTGCAGCCTCAGCGTTTCAAAACAACTAGCAATACAAATGAATCAACAAGAACAACAATTAATAATAATTATAAGTAGAAGAAGAAAAAACATTCTCAGAAACACAATACAGTTCCTAAGAACTATTTTTAAAATCAATCGTTGACACAAACAGTGTATTATTGTCACAAGATTTCTGTCTATAAAAGATAAATGGGATGGATATATATATTCTTACATTTTATCAAGTAACTATATAATAATAATAATAATAATAATAATAATATAATAATAATAATAAGTAGTATAAGAAGAAGAATATCAACCACACAAAATAATTACAATTGAAATTCTTAAGAATCATTTTTAGAATAATATTATTGTTACTTATCTAAGATTTCTGTCCATACAAGATTAATAAAATGGAAATATATCCTGGGTGTTTTAGCAAATTATTAAGCAACATAATAATAATAATAATAATAATAATAATAATAATAATAATAATAATAATAATAGAGAATTTTTCTAGTGATGTAGAAATATTATGCATAATATGTCAATTTAGAGTAAAAATCAATTTAATTGTTATTTTATCAATTTGATTGTTATTTTCAGTGCTGCCATGTTTTCTAAGCATTTGTTTGATCAGAAAAGATATCATAGTTAGTATTTTTCTGCACATTATTATTTGATCCATGTCACTCACACAACCATTTAAATGCCACATTTGTTCACTTAGAAAAAAATATATTTATTTCTGTCAGTTTATGACTGCAGTCTAAATTCAAGAAAATGCCCACTCTCTTGTGCTTGTTTCAGAAGAGGACAGTTTTGTGGAACAAAACTTTGTCTTCTTCAAATCACAAAAGCACTGAATTATTGAAACACTTTGAAATTAAGTCCAAAGTTACTAAAACATCGGTGTGATGTTTTTTTTAAACTTTACCTTGTGTTGCAGCATTACTTTAAATTCGTATGGTTGCATTGCATCAGTAACAATTCTACATCTGATCTGTTTATTCGTGCAGAGCAGGAAGCAGCAGAGGGCTGCCTTTTTGTGGGGATACACACACACACACACACACACACACACACACTCAGGGAGGGAACATGCTGTGATCCCCTGAACTGAACTTGAACCAACAAATGGGTCATCAAGAGGGCAACAGGGGTCTGCGTGTCAATTTGTGGGTGGAAGAGACACACGAATGCATAAACTTTTACTCAACATTATGTGGTTGTTTATTGTTTGTGTGTGTGTGTGTGTGTGTGTGTGTGTGTTTATTATTTGACACCATATCACCATTGTTGCTAGAGCAAACTAAGGTCACATCCTGGGAAACTTTTTGAGAGTTAGAAGATTTTAGGCAACCTGTGTGTTTTTTAAGGCTAATTCTGTTGAAAATTGTATTCACTATTTTTAATTTTTTTTCTTGTGTTGATGAATATTTGAAACAACATATTAGATATTATACTGAGAGAGTATACATAATATTTAACACCTTAAAGACACCTTGCTTGATTTTCATATGATTTATTCTCTTAATGTTGCATAGACCTATTTATCATCAAATGAAGGATTAAGTAAGCTGTTAAGTGTAACTTCTAATAAACCTTCATTCCATTCTTTTCAATGGTTTCTCAAGGAAGCTGTAATTGCCTGTATGTCTTTTGTTCTTTTCAAAATTCAGATTTTTTTTTTAACAGCTTTCTGATGCAGTCACTCTGTCCTATACAGAAATTACTAAATTTATTCTTAACATTTTCATTTTTGCTGCATTAATGTACCTAAAGTTGTGTGTATATTTTATGATGAATATAATAATTATATATACATTTTGTTCTATTTTTGTCTATTTCAATCTACCTAATTTCCCAGATTTCTCCATTTATTGCTTTGCTTTTATTTGACCTCCTACTTTTTTAACTAATACACACATGCTTGCTCTTTCAAATAGACACTCATACAATACACACACTCACATTCTCACCATTCATTTGTCTCTCTGCTCTAAATAGGAAGTGATCAGTCACTGGCTGAGGGGAAGAGACGGTGAACTCCCTTCAAACTCTCACCTCCCTGTGACCTTTGGGGAGAGGAGAGAAAAAGGCACAAGATGAGGCAGAAGGATGGTAGACAAATAGAGTGGAATAGAAACAGTAAAGAAATTAGAAACAGCGGAGAGAGAAAAAGGAGAGAAGAGAAAGAACAAGCTGCTGGTGAAAAAGAAAAGCAAAGACTGGAGGTGAGAAAAGGAAGAGAATGAGTAGAAAGTCCGTATGACAGCAAAGGACAAAGGCAACGACAAACTCCAATCCTTGAATTGCATACCTTATTTACTTTGTGGGTGAGGACCAAGGCAAAACATAATGAAAAAAAAAGGAGAACAAAGGCAAAGGGGAGGATACAGAAGTTTCTGTTATGCAGACCAGACACCAGGGGGCAGTGTTGGGACGAGCTAAAGGACATTGAGAAGGAGGAGAGGGTGGGGGGGGGAGTAGGAGGAGCCCCGAATCCTCATGCTTCTCCAAAGAATGACGTAAGGCTGAGATTATATAAAAAAAGCCCGAGGCAATCCCATTGGTCAGCTCGGTCAGCACTGAAGTGGTGACAGGAAGGCAAGAGGATGGGCGTGGCTTTATGATGACAAGCATACATGGATGCCACGGTGACTCCCAGTCCTGTCAAACAGACACTACCCTATGGGCATACACAAACACACACACGCAACATTTATGTAGATATAGCTATACAAATACACCAAACCACAGCAGCCCACACAGAATCGAGTCATAGAAGCACACAGGCTTTCACTTTGTGTTGTGTGTGTGTGTGTGTGTGTGTGTGTGTGTGTGGACGTGTGTGTGTGTGTTTTTTGATCTTTTATATTCTTTAAACACTGAAGCACAGTGATGGGGGCGGCCCTATTCATTAGTGTGCAGGTATTGTTTAATTTCCTGCGTGTGTGTGTTTGAGAGAGAGAGAGAGAGAGAGAGAGAGAGAGCATTAGTTAACTGTGTTATTTAGTCTGCTCCCAGTTCCCAGCAGATCAAAAAACACATTAATGTGAGATCAGCGCTGCTTCATCATCACGGCAAAGATGTGACCCACACTGATCACAGTTTAAAAGGTCAACATGTCAGCTAAAGGTTGCAGCTCCTATTCTCTTATTGATCCACCTGATGAATACACACACACACACACACACATTTGTACTGTGTGTATTAGTCTACGGGACACCTGGGTGGCTTTAAGCCTGCCTTCAAGGCAAGGGTGTGGTCACAAAGGACTGAGGAAGCTGTGAGATCACAATTCAGGTGTATAGGTCATGGGTCGAGTGAGGCCGATCCAACGGCAAATGGAGAGGAAACGCAGACAGGAGGATGTGCTCCGGTCAAAAGGATGACAAACGGACCTTCTGATTGAAAACAAGGTCATGTTTTTGAAGCATTTTCATTACACTGTGATGTCATAAGGAGGTCACCGTGGGGTCACACTAATGTCATTGCGGAGGCACTGCAGGGTCAGAATGATGTCAGAGGTTCACGGTGAGGTCACAATGCTCAGATCATGTCAGCAGTTATGTCAGGATAAAGCTTTATCAAGGTCTACTTTCTTTTGGTCAGAAGGAGAGAGTGTAAAAGAAATAGAACTAAAATGGGAAGTTTGTCTTTTAGTTTAATATCAGCACAAAACAGTGCTGACCAAATTTACACACAACGTGTTGATAGTGGCTTTGTGTACTCCCTGAACACGTGCATGTTACATTAATAATTCAGTCTGATCTCAGTTCAGTACAAGTTGAAGCTGGAATAAACCTGAAAAGGCTAAAATCTCAATTAACTCTAGTATAACATCAAACACAAGAGAACAATGAGCCAAATCATCCAGCCATTCATCTAACTCTGTCCCCCCTTATGCTCAGGACAAAAACAGTTATGGATTTGCTTTGTTGAAATTTGAGAAGCTCTAAAAAAATATATATATATATATATATATATATATATATATATATATATATATATCTACTGGCTGTAGAGATTTCTGTTCGAGAGGTCCCACAGATTACAGCAGACTTACCCTCAATGCTCGTGTTGATGCTTTATACTTTTCAGTACTGTACATACAACATGCAGAAAAAGCATTAATGTCAACAGAAAGGTGTAAAACAACATCTGTAATGTAAGCATTGCCTATAGAGCCCATCCCAGTGTGCTTAGAGGGCACTGTTCATAAAAGACGGTGAGAAGCGCAAGAAATAGAAATAAAATTTCTTTATTCTAATTTGTGTAAACTTACTGATGGTAATGGAAGGTTGATTAACAAAATGTTTTGTTCATTGTTTCCTGTGCAGTTAAAAAGGTAGAGGCAATGAGTGGCGTGTTCTAGCATCAAGGTGAGCTCAAGGCAGGGTCGGCGAGGAATGTTACTGATAAAGATGCTCATCACACACTAAATATATATTGTACTGTACGCAGAGCAGCACATGCTACCACTGCAGTATTTAGTAAAACATTTACATTTCCATACTGCAAACATAAACTTCAGTCTGTTGACGTACAAAAAGCTGAATTCCATTTACCTCGAAAGTCAGAATTTGGACCTGGAAGTGATGTCAAATCGAGTTGACCCGGTTCCAGTTATGAGGACCCATTGTTTGCTATTGTTGTAATTAGCACTGTTAGCTTCCACTCAATAATGACACACTATGTGATGGTTTTTGCGTGCAAAAGCAACAAAAACACATGTCCACAGATAGAAGTTGAACAATACTGTCAGTTTGACTGATTTAATGACACAAAAACAAGACTTATTGGCTTATAAACAGTGTAACGTGCAGGTTTCTCATTGTTAATGCACGTAGCTGCCATGTTGGATTTTGATCTCGGGATTACAAAAGTTCCTCCAAGTTTCTGGGTTGGAGTTCCAACTTCAGGGGGGGTTCCTGATGACTTATCTGAGTGTGAACTCAGAATTTCAGACTTAGAGATCAAATGGAATGTGTCACAAGTCTCTGTGGTGTCAACAGTTAGTGTTGTTGTTGTCATTGCTACAGGTCACAAAACTGTGGCTATGATGTTTGTTTGTACAAATCAGGTGGTTTAGTTCTGCAGCAACAAACCTGCCTGCAGGACATACTGTAGTATATTCATGTTCAGAGAGCAAACACACCTGGAGATATAAGCTGCTGAGGCAATAAATGAGACTGATAGAAGGATGATGGAATATCAAAAATAGAGGGGAATATCAGAGTGATCACGGCTTAATGAGGGCTAATGATTGGGGAAAGAAGGAACAAAACAATGAAAGGGAATCTGACTTCCGGTAGAGAGCGATACAGCCTCTGGGGGCAAACCCCATTATTCTTGGACTACCGCTGGAGGAGGCGAATTTCCATTTCTGACTTCCGTGTGCCATTCGCTGTTCACAGTCCGACATGAGAATGGAGTTGAGAAACCACATCTACCAGTGGATCTTTTCACAAGTAGCCAGTTTACACACCGTTAACAGTCCGCCGTTAATTACGTGGACTACAAAAGACTACAACCAGAAACCAGGGCTTTTCCGGCACCAAGATTGCCATACCTTGCCTACACATTCAGTGAATGTAGAGTCTGTTTATAGAGACTAAACAGGAATAAAGTGGTGTAGGAGAGACAGAGGAATGGAAGGATGCATGATGACAACTTCAATATATAAAGGTAGTGTTAGAAAGAAGGATGGAGAGAGAAATTCCAAGTGTCTATTAACTGAAACCTTCTTCGTAAGGTTTAAGGTTCATTTATTGTCATTCAAAACACGCTTACACATGAAGAGAATGAAATTTGCACTCAGGTCCTAAAGCGTAGTAAAAAGGAGTTAGAGATATGCTTGTCAGCGGGAGGTGAGAAGCTGCTGCACTGCTGCACGACTCCACCATGTAAGACTAAACTCTGCCCTGTTATTGTAAGCTGAACAGCAGAGAGAAAAAATAAGGTTCAAAAAAGGAGATACAGATAGAAAAGAGGTTAAAGGTGGAAAGTATAGAAATAAAGTGGATGATTGCTTCGTTGGACTTGATTTTTTAGGATATATTTTCCCTGGACACTTGCTGAAGATATTTTGAATTTAATTTTTCTCTGTAAAAAAAGCTTGCACTCACATTTAACATCAATCTTGCCATAATTTTTGCTTTGCTCACACATTAAAAATTTACTGAGTTGTTTTTAAAAGAATAAAACAGAGATAATGTGTGAAGTGAAGCGCTTGATGGGGGTGTTAACAGGTAAGCTATAAAAGGAAACGGGAAAATGAAGGAAAGGAGGAGTAGGCAAACTAATGGTCCTATTCATATGTCAATCACACACACACACCCACCCAATTCCAAAGCTGTGAGTCATGAACCTGGTCCACCTTGGAATAACACACCTCCTCAGCAAAACGGCTCAACTACGACCTGAAAAACAGCATAGTCCCTCAGACTGAAGCCAAACATGGAAACAGGTGGATGAGTAAAGTCATTTCCAAAATTAACTTGCAACTAGGGGCAATTCATTGGTTTAAAAAAATCTGGAAGATTTTCCCCACTCACTTTGGTTTCATTTGCTCCCTTGAGATTTCTGCCTTTGTGGTGTTCACAGCATCAGTAAACATGACTTCCTGAATTTAACAGTAACTTTTTCAGAAAATGTGTCACTGTTACCAAAACAATGGCAGCGAAATGATTTCTTTTGGAACTGCTTTCTACAAAAATAAATAAACAAATACATTGTTCCTAATAAAGCCTATTTTGTAGTTGAAGTTGTTTGTCTTGTTTTTGTTTTCATATTTTTTTTTATTAATTTAGAAATAATGTATTCACTTACAAAACACCATGTGACTTGCAAGAGACAAATTCAAAAGGTCAAAACTGGTGGAAGGGGCCATAATGTCATGACTGTAATACCATAAACTTCACGATTACCAAAATGCAACATCAATCTCTTTATGCCAACAGTATCAGAGCCTTCCATTAAAATGTTGAGTGTCCAAGCCCAGCCCTGGTTAGTGTAAAACAAAATATTTAGTTTTCGTTTTAAAGCTTCTTTTGAAACGAGAAAAGTATCCATTACTTAACTGGACTGTAATATCAAGTCCTATTAGCTTAGTTAATATAAATAAAATGTTGCTACAAGTCTTGCTAACGTACTGTAGCTGGGAGGAACAATTAGTAATTAATTAATCTGTCAACAACACTTTCTTTCAGTCTTCTTCCCAAAGCAGCTAAAAATAGTTGCAGACTTGCTTATTCTAGCTCCCTGTGTGAGATGAGAGATCACAACTGCAACTTTTCACAGATTTTTCTTTTTTTTTCCCCCAGATAGTGAAGATCCTTAGTTAAGAGCTTTCCAGTAATTACTTTTTAAAGGTAATGTAAGCGATGTGATCAGCTAATCAAATTACAGTCTGTTGCAACCTGTTGCTCTTGTTGAATACACTTTAGTTAAAGTAACTGCAAGGAACTCTAAAGTATTTATGAAACAGTCTCATGATTCCTCTGATGATTATAAATTTGTAACAGCAGACCCTCAGTGAACAGACTGCTATTTTCATGTAGTAACTATTAATGCCTGTGATCAGGTCTGAATCCCCACAAACGCAGAAGAAATGATTTTTTTTTTTAAATTTTTGTTGTTCTGTGCAATGACAATAACATAATTATATTCTCTGCCTACAGCTGTTAGTTTGCACCTTAGCATGTAACGTTAATGCAAATAGCTGTGTAACGTTAGCCTACAGAAAGTAGAGGTAATAGGTCTCGGGAAACATTAACTGCCATATGACTGGCTTATAACTTATTTCTCAGTCACATATAAATACCTATTACCCCATTACCTCATCGCCATCCATCCTGCAGTCTCTCCTTCACTTGCTTCCACAACAAATGCAGGCGGTGCCGGTGTTATGCCAAGTTCTGCCTGCGTGGAATGTGCTAGCAAAGATCTTCAGTAGACGCTTGTGTCACAACTGCTTTTGTCCGCTAGAATCAACAAAAACTGAAAGTTCCTTGAAGACACTTTCAGAAAGTTCTGCTTTGTTTCAAGATAAAAAGTAAACATTGCATTATTTTACAAAAGCTATTTGTTACAGCTAAAAGCTACAGGTAAAAGAATCACCAACAATGTTTGCAATTTAAACAAAGGCCATGATTCTGTAACCCTAGTGCTGTGAGCGAAGGTGAAGCCCTCTGCTGGACTCTATAAGGAGAAATCCAGTCATGGTGCCAATGGCTCACTGCAGAAACGGCAAGAACGTTTAGTGGGACTTTATTCAGGCAATAGACTTAAGGGTGATTCAACACAGATTTAGGAAAACGTGGAAATGGAAGGCAGAGCAGAGAAAAAAAAATCACTTTAGGGGTGCTATTATATCACCATGGTTAATGCCATTGATTTTACAAATTATTCACTTAACCTCAGTATGTTAGATAAATGACAAAAGACAAGGGCAGACTAAACTATAGGGGCAGGCAAGTATGGGTGGCAAACAAATACACAGTTTGACATTAAGTTGTTTGATGCCAATACAGCCACAATAAAGCCACGTGATCAACTCACATACCACAACAACCTGCAGATTTACAAGAAATGTGCGTACTGCTGTTCACACAATAACCGAGCAGACACGTCATCTTGCCTGACAATCAGCGACAAACAAGGCTATTTTTGAAAGGACAAGATAGATGTATGACAAGCATACGTCATCACCACAAATAACGGATGTGAAACAAATTTTCACTGATAGATTTATCTAGCAGCTCTCAGTTTGAATCTGATAGGTTGCAACATGCCCAACTCACACAAATTCCCAGACATCAGTGTGACTTCATCTTATAACCCCATCATTCTCCTCTTCATCCCTGCAAACCTGTCAGCCACCTTGTTCTTACCAATGACACTATTCCTCTATTCACAGTATAATACACTGTGTTTGTATGTATGTATGAATGTATGGATACACAGACAGACAGACTGATAGATAGACAGATCGACAGATGTGATCTGAAAATCGAAGTAGAAAATTGTATTTTTTTAAAAAGAGAAAGGAATCTTGACATTGTACTCATACAACTATATGGTTTTATGTAAAAAAAAAAACTTCGTACAAAGGAGCACAGCTATACAGATTCTGCAGACACTTTTCCAGGACAGCTCGAGTTACCTTTACTTTTTAGATGAAGTATGTGTCAAATCTTTACATTTGTAAGGTCAATTAGAAAATGCATTTCCTGCAGAAAATGCAGAGTGAATGCAATTCACATTTAAAATGAAATTAAAAGTATTCCTGGAAATACAAATTTTGAAAAGAATTGCTAAAAATGAAGCTGAACTGCATTATTCAAGAAACTTGGAGCTGAAATGCATTTTCTATGTTATTTTGTTGTGAGATATTCTTTTTTTTCCACATTTATTTTGCCAATGCAAACGTCTGTTACCCTTTCCAATAAAGCACTCCAAACTCAGTATTGCCTATGTCAGTGTCATTTCTCGTTAACCTGCATTTCTTGTCAGAAATGATCTTCCTGAAGGCTAGAAGTTAAATTATTTGACATTTATAATCATTTGATCATGTGGTGCCAGTTTATTTTAGTCTGCATGTATTATTTAAATACATTTCTATTTTATATGTGGTGGTGGTGATATATTTTATATAAGGACTGTGTTTGCAATATTTTATCTCTGTTATATTCTATATTTTTTATGCTTCTTACAATTTACTGTAATTGGTCTGTAGAAATGTTTTGTTGCAACTATTCAGTTGTCAATACAATCAATTTGAAACCACCTCTCTCTCTCTTAAAAAAAAAAAGAAAGTCTGTAATAGATTGGTAGTGGTTAAATAATATTTTATTATGTAGCCTATGGTGTTCAAGTTTTATATAGTATAGGTTACTGGTTGTTTTATTTGAAATAGGAGCACTAGTAAACCTAATTTCATGATAATTCTCCACAATTATGTAAGAACTTTTGCCAACTGGCGAAAATATAATAAAATGTTTGAGACTAAACTTTTCAAAGGTTTTGAAGGACTGCTGTGCTTTTCAGGGCTCTTTTAAAAGAACCCCTTGGAGAGCAGCAATACATGGTCCAAGTGACTGGAGGCCTTCACGTGGGAACTCATCCGTGGAGAAAGGTTAAACTGGCTATCGCTGAAGGAAGGCAGGTGCTTGGTTCACTGCCTTTTACATTGTGTGGGACACATATTCGCCATGTCCAGGCTGGCCAACTGTGCGCAGGCCAGTGGCAGTAGGCGGTGTGTGCTAATAGTGTACAAGGTGCTATAAAGAGCTTTTTCCTGTAAACATCTGCTTGTTGCTGCCGGACATAAAGTTGATGACACTGATTACACTGAACCAAAACAATACAGTTGCTGTTTGGGCCAAAAGCACTAAGCGGAAAGACTCCTAAACACTCTTTAGAGTCTTCTAAAACTGCAGAGTTAAATGATGACAAACAATGTCCACATTACACAAACTCATACCCACAGAAATACTGATTTTATAAACCTGAAACTGAATCGGGACATAACACTGAGTGGAAAGCCAATATAGCCACAAAACAGCTTGACATCCGTTAAAGCTCTTCACAGAGCTTGCACTGTATGCCCAGAGGGTGACATGAATCACCTCAGATGACACATCTCTTTAACACCCAGGCCATAATACAGTCACCAGCAATTCTTCTCTCTGATTGGATGTTCTCTCTGATTGGCTTTACCTGGTTATAGCGTTGCCGAGGAAGCGACATTTTACACCTGGTCACCAACAGAGCCGACCCAAGGCATAAGCCACTAAGTGCCTAACCAGCAGGGGCCCCCCAAGAGCATCTGATTTTATTTATTATTTGTGTTTGATGATATAGTAATTATATGTGTTATCATGCAAAAGGCCTGCACCACGTTCAGTATGCAACTTTGTACTTAATCACTTTGAATACTAAAGTTAAAATCAACACCAGACCACTCTCGTAACTGAATTGGCTACCATTTAAGATTAAAAATCATAGAAGAGTAAAAACATGCCAGGCTGACATTGGTGTGATGGAAACAGCACAGCTACAACTGTGCAGAATCAGGGGAAAATGCTGCCTTTGCCAAATAGAAATTGAGATAATGCCTGCTCTCCAAATTTGGAAAGTATAATTTGCTTTCATTTCCACTCCTTAATCAGAGTCCCCCTGTGGATGAAAATCTGGCTACAACACTATGTGCTCAAAGCTGGTTTTACCAGTGTATTTGTAATAACAGCTAATTAAATAGATTAATTAATTTACGGTGGTGGTGGTGGTGGTGGGGGGGGGGGGGCATTCAGATCAAATTTTGCTTAAGACCCCACAAAGGCTCGGGCCGGCCCTGGTTGCCAACGTTGTTAGCTGCCAATGAAAACACAGTCACACAGTCTTAAACAAACACACTGAAAAGGTTGGAGGCAAATATGACTTCATCCTAAGTATTTTTAAATCAGGTGATAACAGAAAGAGAGGGAGAGAAGGACACACACATCGTTGTGGTTTCAGGTTGAGCTGTGGTGTGTGTATGTGTGAGGTTAACAAGCTCTTATAACCTCATTATTACACTGATGATAGAGAGACTTTGAGAATAAAAGGGTGGGGAATGAAAGACATAAAATAAGTGCGATCATTTGCTTTTCTTTTCAAGAGGCAGTTAAATAAACCGTCCCAGTTTGTTTATGTATGTGTAGGTGTGTTTGTGTGTAAAAGGAGAAGATTTTTCTCTGTTTGTCTTCACCCGAACAACCACAGTCCCTCTTTCTACTTATTGTTTGGCTGCTCTGTGTGTGTGGGTGTGAGTGTGGCTGGTTGAAAGATTTGTTCAGACCTATGGACAAAATAAGGAGCATGCACAAACAAATTCAAGTTTTAGATGAAAGTATGGGGTCGAAGGAAAACTAGTCTTGGTAATACTTTATTTTACATTTTCAGAATGTAAAAATGTTCTGAAATATCTCTGGAGTTATCTTGAAAGAACTAAGTATTCTAGCACTAAATATATTAAAATTAGAGATAGTTTTTAACTGGTACTCTTTAATTTTCCTGTCAACTACTTTTGTTACTTTTATTTGTCATCAGGTCTGTGGAACATGGCAAAAATGTAAAATAAAATGTATGGGGAAAGAATTTTAAATTTTTTGATAGAAATACTATCAATGTTTTCTTTGCATTGCATTTAACAATTCCTTAAAGAAAATTCCTATGTAATAATTACCATATAAGGCACAAGAGTCCACGGACACTGAAACCCCCAAACTCATTAAATAATGTCTTGTTTTTGCTAATTTATTCAAAAAACATTGTTTAGGAACAGAACACAGCACAGTAAAAACTAGCCAGACAAATCCAACTGCAATTTACTGTGCAGATGACTGGTGCTTTGTGTAGTCAATGAAATTCTAAAAGCAAAGATATGCGTCAGTCTTTTTTTTAAAATATTTTTTTTGTTATTGAGTGAGAAAGGGTCTGAGTACATCAATACATTCAATGTTTCAACATAATAAATATAACTTATTTGAGAAATGAAATTTCATTATTTGACTGTGATAAGTTTTTCATCCCGTTACCATATACTGTTGTTACTGTTGTTGTTTTGTCAATCTGTATTTTATCATCTGCCACTCAACAAACAGATATTTATCTCCCAAATGACAAATAATGCACAAAAAGTGCAACATGGAAGATCCAAACATTAGAATAATATTACAATATGACGACAACCAGGGGCCGAATACACATGCTCAGAAATACTTTTTATTAATTACTTTATTATTCATCATTGTGTGTTACTTTCTGTGTTACTTTCTTTCTTGTAACTTTTTGCTGCTGCCAGCACAAAATTTCCCCGTTGTGGGATAAATAAAGGCTTATCTTATCTTAGTCTTATTTTAATAGAAAGAAATAAATCACTCCACAAATTCATCAATAAAATAATAGAGAAACTCATAAATAGCCTACATACAGAAATAGAAAAATAGTTGCATAGAATACTTTTATATATTTTACAAAGTGATTTTAAAAAATAAAAACATTATCCGTTTACATTTTTTCTGTTTCAATTCATTTCCCTATTAATTTATTTTCCTGATTATTAGCTACTTCCATAGTGATGGAGCAGCCTTCGGGGGTTCACTATGGTATCTAAAAAAAACACTATGACAACAAAGTAAACAACATAATAAACCTGAACCAAGAAACCTGTAGACTTGCCTCTTGCTGCACAAACTCAAACACCTCCTTTCTTGAACTGAAAAATGTTGACAGACATGTTGTGTGCAGTTGCAGTCATAGCGTCACTCTGCAGGCGTGTGGTGGCTCTGCTGTCGAGCTGCTGGATTTTTAATCCACAAGAACTAAAGTTTGGCCTCTGCCTATGCTCAGATCCCAGGCCTTTGTTTCTTCTTCTTGGTTTTCCTTTTTATGCTACACTAATTACAGTTTAGTCCATTACTGCCTCCCATGGGTGTAGTAACATCATAGCTTCCTTTTTTGTTTACTTGCTTGTTCTAAGTAACCATTAATCAAAACAATAAGTAAATAGTTTCCTTTGACTTGCAACTAAATGTAACTTTATAAATACCAATAAGAAGTTGTTGATAACCAAGTTAACTGTAAGTCAGGACTTCTGGGGAGAGTCTGACTGTTATATAACTGCAGAGCAGAGAGACATAAAACTTAACTATTTAAGTCAGGTGTAATCAGGTTAAAAGATAAAAAACAGTAACCATAGATACTGTACATGATAAAGATGGTGATAGATGTAGCCTCAGAATACTGAGAACATTTAAAAAACAAAACATGCATGACAAATCTCAAACTGCTGGGAGCAGATTACAATGTCTTTATCCCTTCGTGACTGAGACTAGAGCAAACAACAGTCGATGACTTTAATGTAATTAAAACAAATATATAGCTACTTATTCTGAAAGGCTAACGAAAAACAATTCAAAACAACAAAGGTGAAAAGAATGTAACTTTTGGTTTGACTGATGAAATGATGAAAATAACAGCAAATAAAATCCTAAAAGCTACTTTTCACCTGTTTGTCTGCAGATAATCAATAGCTCTCTCTATGTGTTGTTTTTTGAAAAGGCATCAAAGGTAAATCTTTCTCTGTCTTCCTTGAAATTGTTAATGAAACTGTGTGCAAGTAGACAGTTATGAAAAACCAGTGTCAAATTCTGTGTATGTGGACATATTCTTGGCTTATGAATCCTATTTTGTAGCAGCAATGACAGTCATTACTGAGACTAGAAGTCAAAGCAGTAATGATAAATATCAAAGGTAGTTATATTATTAGGGGAATTGACTGTAGTAGTTACAGCAGTACAACTGATGCACCGTGCGAAACTGAATGGCTGCTATTACCACGATCAGCCAGGGGGAAGCAGCGCATTGTTAAGGGTTTTTAAAGTGTGTGTGTGTGTGTGTGTGGGGGGGGGGGTGTTCACATGCACACATGGAAGTCTGTAATCTCAGATGTCTCTTTGCTTCATTGTAAGACACAGACACAACCTACTGCATTTTGTACAAATACTGCCACTGCTACACCTACTACTGTTGATTCAATCAGAGCTTACACTAGCAAAACGGGTTACATGCATTCCTCCTACTACTGCGGTAACCCAGTGCACAGTATTGGATGTAATAATGCTTGTGTGATGTACTTCATGGAGGTAAATGGAGGTTAGCTCAGTTTGACTAACCCCTTAACTGAAAACTGATGGCAGGGGCTAACATTGACTAGTGAGCCAAACACACACACACACACACACACACGGACAGAGGGGGAGAGAGAGAGAGAGAATGAGCAAGGTATAGTAAGCAGTGTTTGGCAAGACTCATAAGAGGTACTGACAGATCTGCTCAGCAAAACTCCCTTGTTCAAATCCCTGCACACACACTACACACACATACACACACACACACACACACACACACACACACACACACACCTCCTCCTTCTCTTCACACTCTAGATGACCCTGACATCAGCCCTGCACTCTCTCCATCACTATGTTGCCATGGCAACGAGCCCCAGGGTATGGCTGTGCAGTACAGTTGTGTGAAGCATTGGAGAATGTCATCAGTAATGCCCAAATGCATCTTTCTTTCTTTCTTTTTCTTTCTTTCTTTCTTTCTTTCTTTCTTTTCACATCTGTTCAATCCTTGTTGTCACAATATTATTTACAGCCAATTCATACATCACTATTGTAACAAAATTATTAGCTTGTTTTAGAAAACTTGACATAAATCATAAATCATTACTTCAAGATTTAAGGGTTTTTTAGAACATGGCTCGCATGATTGCCGATCACAACAGGCGAACTCTCTCTCCCTCTTTCACACAGACGCACACACACACAGACGCATGCACACACAGATGCACGCACACACACACACACACACACACACACACACACACACACACACACACACACACACACACACACACAAAACACACACA
>JAPQLA010000009.1:21893203-21908704 GCA_029822935.1 Naso vlamingii
CACACACACACACACACACACACACACACACACACACACAGGCTGCCCTGTGTTGAACTTGAGATGAGTTATGGAAAAGAAAACAGAAAGTTGGGGGTCAGTCCTGATGAGGTCACCCTACAAGAATCTCCTCTCTCTGTCAAAGTTTCTTTTTATCTGTCTCTCTCTCTTACACACACACACACACACACACACACACACACACACACACACACACACACGCATACACACATACACATAGCCTCCAACCACCCCAACCTCCACACCACTACTTCCTGCGCAGGCACTGAACTTTAGCATAGGACATATATTTTAATGTGTGAAATTGGATGTAGAACTCAGGATTCTGCTCTGGTAAATACACTCCTGTCCTAGAAATTTAGCTAAAAATATTGGTGTGAAATTGGAGGTGGAAATGGTCACTAAAAAGGTCACTGCAGCAATTTAGTAGTGTGCTTTCAAGAAGCTGGAAACCTAAAAATGAGTGTTTTTTAAAGACAGGTCAATATTAAAGCAATAAAGGATGAGATATACTGATTTTCAGTATATCTCATCCTATTTTCAGAGTCAAGCTTTAAAAGCGAAGGATCTGACAGTTTTCATGATGTAATGCATTATTTGCATTTCTTTTTCTATGTTGTTTGTTTTCACAGGCTACATAGAAGGCTACTGTACTACTTGTGACATGTAAAGTGAACTCCATGGGTAAAATCAGTTTAGTTCACATTTGAACATCAGGTTCTGGTGTCAGTGCATCAGAGTGAAGGCCTCTTCCTAAAGGCACCACTTCTGATAATCATACATAGAGGAAACAAAAAGGGTAAACACAGGAAATCTTCTAGTATTTTAGCAAGAGGTTGGAAATATTTTTTTTAAATGCACAATCCATGGGGCACCCGGTGGCTCAGTCGTTAGAGCAGGCGCCCCATATACAGAGGCTATGTCCTTGCTGCAGCGGACCTGGATTCAATTCCACCTGTGGCCCTTTGCTGCATGTCATTCCCCCTCTCTCTCCCCATTTCCTGTCCACTCTTCAGCTGTCCTGTCCTAATAAAAAAAAGAATTCACAATCCATAAGAATTACATTGGACAATTCTACAGCTCGAAATATACACCAACAACTAGTGCCGATGCAGAAAGCAGCGTCCTTTATGTACTGAGGTGGAGAACAAGACTCTAAATAAAGCTGAAAATGGTTTCTTGGTTGTTGGCTCTTGGGAAATGAAGAAACCTTCTGACTTCAGGAGAAGATGATGAGGCTGTTTTTACGGAAGTAGCATCCGTAAACAACTTTGTGATGTGCTGGAGTGTGAGTCAGAGGTTTATGTCCGCTCTGTGTGTGTATGTGTGTGTACCTCTGTGTGTGTACCTGTATACGCGTGTTTGTGATGAGGTGATGAGTGAGAATGCCACCCAGACTCCAGGACAGGCCTCTTAAGACCAGAAGAGAAGACTTGGTGATGAAGATGAGGAGGAAGAGGAGTGTGTTTACATGTTTAGATATCCCAGAGGCTCTCCAAAGGTCAACAGGTCAGCGAGCCACCCATCACTGAGCCCCACTACATTCCTCACTGTAGCCCTGCATGTGTGTGTGTGTGTGTGTGTGTGTGTGTGTGTGTTGGGGGGTGGGGTGGGGGGGCTGCAGGTCAACCAGAGGCCATTCAGCCATGAAAATGTGTGAGGCTTGACTGCTGCTGTAAAGCATGAAGCTCTGTGTATGATATGCAGCCTGGTTAAAACCATCCTGATCTCCTGAGCTCAACATTTGTGTGTCGTGCTGCATTTCAGTCTGAACTTCCAGCCATTGAAAATGATTTCAATGGGTGGGGCAGGGAGTGCTCACATTGAGTGAGAATAGCAGCTGGCAGCATCCTGGTTATATGTCCGAAGCGTTGTGAACACCGATATACAAGGCTGTGATTCCCAGCTCTTGAGTCTATCGTATCTGACCCTACGTTACTGCAACAGGTGGCAAAACAACTACGAAGATCGGATTTGTTCAAGGTAACATCTCCATCACCAAGGAAGCAAGCTGATAAATCCAGTCGGAAGAACGGCAAAAAAGTCTTTTTCTCTGAGAAGTTCTGTTAGTACAAACTCTTGCTCTTGTTTTATTGTTGTCATTGAGACTATTTCTGCAATAACTGCATTTATTGCTCTGTTTACAAAGTTAACGTTAGCGCTTGTTGCTTTGGGAGCCGCCATTACTGTTTAGCAAGCAGGCGCGGATTGGACAACCGAGCACCGGGACATTTCCCAGTGGCCTGATGGTCTGTTTGACCTGCTGTGAGCAGTCAGTGTGAACAGCAAGAATAAGTGAACGCACCTCTCTGAATGCACACATCATCATGTAGGAGTGACACTTTCGCAATTGGTTCATTATGCTCAGCAAGTTGCCATAGTGTCCCGGCTGACATCTGCAAAAAATGACATCCAAGTGTCATCTACCAAGTGTCGTCTACCTGTCACTTCTGGAGCAGAGAGAATTAAAAAGAGGAAGGCTCTTGCCATAGACGTAGTGAAATGCCTCAAAATAAGTGACGTGTTTGCCAGTAAGGGACCAGGTTAGTCTAATGGTGCACTCCAGTTGGTTTTGGAAGTCAGAATTTCCGAGTTCTCAGTCGGCTATGTCATCAGGAACGCCCCCTGAAGTTGCAACTCCAACTCGGAAACTCAGAGGAACTTCAGTAACCCTGAGCTCAAAATCCAAGATGGCTGCTCAGTGCATCAGCAGTAAAGAAGTACATCACACTGTTTATTAGCTAATAAGTCTTGTTTTTGTGTTGCTACCACCTGAAAAGCTCAACCATGCATGACATTACATTGGACATTAATGCAGCTCTTTTTAGATCCATGCTGCACATTAGAGGGGAAATTTATTTATCGCAAAGACACAGAAAATGAGAACTCACTCCGATCCATTTAGACCCATGTAACACATTAAGGGGTTAAGACCATTATCATATCATTACCGGGTTGTTTTCAGTCATGTTGCGGTGACAAACATAATCACTGGCTGGAAATAATTTTTCAAATTTTTACAACTCAGAGGTTTATCAGAGCAAACCGCAAACAATCACCCTCATGCTCTCTATTAGAAAACAAACAAACACACAAAAAACTATATCAAAGGACTACAGGAAAAAAAATCTGGATTTATGTCTTACTTGTATCTGGATACTGTAACCCCGAGGCTTTTAAAATACACCAAATTTAGTCTAATACAGACAGATGAAATGCTTTGGACTTATTTGTCATTTATGTAAAGAGGAATCAAAGATCTTATTGTCACATGACACTAAAGTGAAACTAGACAACTTTTCTGGCTTAACTTTGTCATTACGATGTATAACCTGATTAAACAGTGTAATAGTGGTTGAAATTGGTCTCCAATAAGCCCTGTTTTTACCATGATATTTTCTTTGCTACAGGGACAAGGGTTTCATGGAAAATGAAAAATCAGTGATGCTCTCTGTGCTCTCTGTCCTGACTGGCCGGTCTACACTGTGCCTCTTAGTTGATTAGACGTCAGTATGAGCTGATTGGCTCACCGTGCTCTGACTCGCCTCTGCCAACAGCAGAGTGTCTGCAGCCACACCGTCAGTCGGCTCGAGCTCGAGCTGAGACAGACCAGTTTACTCCGCTGCAACTTTCCCTGCAACCGTTTGGTCTCAGTTCAAATTGGACTTAAAAGAGAGAGAGACAACAAACGGAATAAAATGTGAACGTTGCTAGCTCTTTAACAGAAGTTATCTACTGCAACTTTAAGTAGAGAAATACACATCAACAGAGCAGCTGCACAAGCTTAGTTGGGTCATAATAGATCAATCGATAATTAGCTAATTTATCAAAGTGATCAATACCATTTAACAGCACATTAAAGTTAACACAGTAAATGCAGGTTTATGCGCTCTGGTCTGATCATTTTATAAAATGACATTTATCTTTTTAGGCTAAAGTACTGACACGTGACAGGTTCCCACTCGGACAAAGTGTGGAACCACCAGCCGAGTCTCTGCTGCATCCTCACGAAAAGGTTTGACAGAGTTTTAAAAAGTGGTTGAATCTGTTAGTTTCATGCCACAAACTGGTTTCCTGTACAGTGTCTGTCTGCACTGCAGCTGCATAATCACCTGACGCAGACACAGGTGTGAGGCGTTTAGGGACACACGGGAATCGAGACCCGCTCGATAGCCTATGGGTACATCACATGCAGGGCCAGCCCAAGCCTTTATTGAGCCCTAAGCAAATTTCATTTGGGGCCCCCCACCTCCACTGACACTACTGATTGTCTATTGGTCATTCGCACACCTACTGTAAATTTGTTAAAGTATTCTGTCAGCTGTTATTACAAATACACTAGTTAAAATGGGAGCGAGCACCTGGTGTTGTAGCCAGATTGACTGACTGACTAAAGAGTGGACATGGAGGCAAATAATAGTTAATAGTTAAATTACTATTTAGCAAAGGCAGCATTCTGCACAGTTGTAGTTGTGTTGCTTACATCACACCAATGTCAGCCTGGAATGTTTTTACCCTTCTGTGGTTTTCAGTCTTTAATGGTAGCAAATTCAGTTACAAGAGTGGCTTGGTGTTGATTTCCACTTTAATATTTAAAGTGACACAGTACAAAGTCACATATTCAATGTGGTGCAGGTATTTTGCATGATAACATATATAATTACTATATCATCAAACAAACAAACAAAAACAAGAATCAGATGCTCTTGGGGGCCCCTGCTGGTCACCGGGCCCTAAGCAGACACTTAGTTCGCTTACGCGTTGGGCCAGCTCTGATCACATGGAGCTGTCAAGGGCACTGAGTCAATCTGATACACAGAAAATAACCTGGTATGGGTTTCAGTACCTTGAATCTTCAGAATGAGAATTTACAGGAAGAAACGTCACTTGCTGAGTGGCAGGATGCTTGTTAGAAAGCTCAGACACAAACAGTAAATACCCACCTCAAGCTTTTACAATATAACTGGCTCACAAAAACACTTGAACATACCAATGGGAGCAAAAAGTCACGGGCCAGACAACATCAGTGGTCGACTACTTAAAAATTGTGCTCCATTTCTGAGTGGCATTTTCACATTCATTCATTCACAAGAAAGTCCCTACGTTATGGAAAGAATCCATTGTTGTGTCAGTGGCTAAGGTCCCATTACCAAAAACGCTGAATGATTATTGGCCAGTAGGGCTAACCTCTTTAGCTATGAAAGGATTTGAATGAATCATCAAGTGAAGCCTACTGTCTGTGACACAAAGCGTAACTGACCCTCTCCAATTTGCTCATCAACAGTGGAAGGGGGTGGAGGATGCCACTGCAACACTGTTAAATCTGGTTGTTGTGCACCTGGATGGAATGAGGACTCATGCTGGTTTATGTTTTGTTGATTTCTCGTCAGCTTTTAACTGCATGCAGCCCCATATTCTGGCCACCAGGCTCTCTGGAATACCTGGCTTTGACTTTGGCACTATATGTTGGTTGGTCACCTTCCGGACAATGAGGTCGCAGAGAACATGTGTCAATGGGGGGGGGCAAGATGCCATTTTGGACCATTTCATTGAATGGTGCAATAAATCATGCTTACAACTCAATGTTGGCAAAACTAAAGAGATGCTGATTGAATTCAGTAGGAGCCCACCTGTCTCAGCACCCGCTCTCATTAATGGTACAGCTGTGGAGACAGTAAGCCAGTATAAGTACTTGGGCACTGTCTTGGATGACAAACTTACTTTTGAGGCAAACACTGACTATATCTGCAAAAAGTCAAAACTGTTCTTTTTGAGGAAGTTAAGGGATTTTAATGTTGACAGATCGTTTTTAAAGATGTTTCATTTATCTTTTATTGAGTCAGTTTTAACTTTTGCAATGATTTGCTGGTATGACAACCTCAGCATGGTGAACAAAAACAGGCTAGGAAGCATTGTTAAAGTGAGAGCCATTCAGAGGGCAAAGGTCATTTTAGCGGACCTGCTTCACCCTCTCCATGCAGAGTTTCAACTTCTGCCATCAGGAAGTTGGTTTACTTTCTCTAAGAGGGCAAAATCAAACAGATACCTCAGATCATTTGTTCCCTCAGCTGTTGGGTGTTTGAACAAGCTTTAGACCCCGATGTCTTTGTTATGTTCGATTAATGATTAACTTTGAGTGTCATTCACTGCAACTAGCTTCAATGACATCTACTGTACTGTATATGTTTCTGTATTTATGTATCTATTTATTGTATTTGTTTAATTGGTTGTGTTGACTACTGTTGCAAACCAAATTGCCTCTCTGGGACAATAAAAACCTTCTGATCTAATCTAATCTAATCATGTGCTCATATATTAAGAAAAGTTATACAAATTTAATAGTATTATCCCTGACTTGTGTTTTAAATGTAGACAATTTAAAGAAACTTTTTTCCAATGTGTTTGGGAACGTGATACGATATAGGAAATTTCTGGGGAGAGGTTCAATATATCATGTAAGACATTTTATCAGTACAAATAACTCTGGAAGCCAAGCTTTTCTTGTTGGGATGTTACCCAAGAGCACATGAAGTTAGGAAGAATGACCAAATCTGTTCAGATTTGTGTTTTTTGTACAAGTAAAAGGGATGATAGCACTACCATGAAAAACTGTAAGTAAACTGAGTATTGGTGCTAAACAGAGCTGTCAACATATAAATTCTTAGAAAAGCTTACTTATTCTTTCAAGGGAAAATGGGATATTTTAAAAAGTTTGGCGTCCTTTTATTAATTATCTTGAACATTCAGACCTGCAAAATATTTTGGGCTAACAGTGTGAACATGCCTCACTGCCTCATTTTAGAATGGAAGCCTGCACGCCTCGCATTGTGACTATTCAATGAGACGAAAATAGACATTTGTGAGTTCTGTATGAGAAACATTTTTTCTTAAATGATTATTATTTTAACATTCCTATAAATTTGCGGTAATATTGTTTGTGTTTCTTTCTTGAAAAGACAAAGTTTTTTTTAAAGTTTAATAATTCTGCAGTTGTTATGAGCTGATATTATATTGCATGATTGAATATTTTTGCAGAGAACAAACTGACATGATCTGTCAGTTGACTTTCACTGATATTTTCAGTCCCAACATTTTGTAACTTGCCAGACACATACAGAATGTTGATTAACAGCATTTTTTCGTTAAGCTGACAGAATCCATAACCCAGGCAGCACTGATTCTTTCAAAACTTAGTAGATGTAGAAACCAAGAAAATATAGTGGTATTTTTTGCTTAGGTTTGATTATTCCCAGTTTTTTCAAGTGTTGGCGCTGTGTTGCTGGAAAAGCTACATGCTGCAGCAAATCTCTGTACATCTCTGTTATCAGTGAATAAACAAGTATATCACATACAAAAGGGATAGTGGTCTGTCCAAAGAGGGAAAAAAAAAAGTAATCTCTGCAGTGGATTGACTGTTGAATTTTTAATTGAGGTAGCTTCAGGTAGAAAAGACAAAGGAGCATGATAGTTTCTACGGCAGCAGAACTAATAAAACTCAGTCAGTCTGCTATTATTTCAAAACAACAGACATCGTGGTAAAAAATGTCATCACATAAGTTCACAGTAGAGGCCGAACCTTAACCTGACAAAATTACACTTATGAAGAAACTTACTTGATTAAAAAAAAAAAAAAGTGCTCGGAAGATCTCATCTGAGCAGGAAAAATGTGTGCGAATCGAGGAAAAGTTGAGCAGTGCACTGGAACATAAAACGTCATTTTATCAGGTTTAAAGTATCATGGCCTTCAGCAGTAACAAGAAAACTCCCCTTCACATACACACTTTCCCCCATAATCAATGATCAATAGCATAAAAGACATTCAATAATTTATTCCCACAGGGGAGGAGACAGGCAGTGTAATAAAGCCTAATTTCCCTAACTTTCCCTCTTGTCAAGCACATGTGTGTCAGGGTTTAGCATTTTTAAAAGTTTTTTTTTTTTTTTTTAAATAATGTTCTCCCTGCAAACACACAAACACATGCAAGCACATCATCCAAATTTACTCCTGAGTCTAACATCCTGTCACCCACACCTAAAGGCCTAGTATCCCATTTGAATGCTTTTAACCTTTTTTTTTTTTTTTTTTTTTTTTTGTATGTGTAAATGTTACCCTGTTGTCACGTAGTGCAAATGCTTGAGATGCGTGGAGGGAAACAAACATTCAATAATAAAAAATTACTAAAGGCTTTTTACCTGAAACAAAACAGCTAACCTGATGAGACGACAGTGAGCTTTTGCCCCGAGAGGCTCCCTGTGTTCTGAACTATAAGGCTCCTGAGGTCGGCTGTGCTCACACTGAAATGTGGCTTGAGGATGGGCCACATTTTGCCATATTTCACACAGTTCTTTCCTCAGTTTTCACATCAACACAGTTTCTGCTGGCACTTGTCATGAAGGATTTCAGTGGAGTTTTCTGTCATGTAAATCTACGTCATGGGCTTTGATTTGACATTGAAATCAATGACAAAAGTGTCTATAATGTGCCTTAGATTAACCAATCCCAGTCAGAAATCAACAAGAGAACCTCTGAATGTGTGTTTCAGCTCAAAGTCCACTCACATTCTTGTCTGGGAAATTTTACCAAATGTTTGTGCCCTAAAACAAACTTCTTACTGAAAACAGCCAGGCTGGAAAAGACTGAGAGATGCTTATAATTTCAATTGTTCCATGTATGAATATTATCATGGAGAAATTCTCCACTTCTGTCAGGTTTTATTGGATGGCAACACCGACACACTCAACATCCCAGATAAGTGGTGGGAGGTTTATCTAGGATTTCTCATTGTTATTGCCATTTCTACAACTTTCCTCCAGTATTATAGCTCTGCATCATATTTTTGCACCTGTTGGTTGACTAATGGTCAGACCCCTTTTTTTGTCATTATATCATTGCAGTTCTTGCAGTCAAAATGTTTACCATGGTAGGCTGACTGTGTGGTATGGAGCTGTAGTGCTTTCCACGACCTAAAAGGTCATTACTTCATATATTTGAAGGGCACAGCCTTTTAATTTATTATACCACAACAAGAAAGGTTTGATGAAGTTGTGACAGGGGGGTCTCCTCTTCATATAAACTGAATAAATGCAAACTCTGGGCATTGGGTGGCTTTCAAAGGGAATTCTGGCATCAGTGACCTCAGCAGAAGAAGAGGAAGAAGGCTGACGGGTTCGATTTCCTTTAAGGTGAAAAAAAGTAAAAATGCATAAAACAGTGTCTCGTTCAGGCATCAGGCCACGGGCCTGAGTGATAGTTCTGCAGATCCAATCACGTTGCTCGCTCTTTAAGACGTCTCCGAGCTCGGGGACGCGCCTGGAGATGTTGACGCGGAGGAGTGGTCGGTGTCCTCCAGCTCCTTGATGAAACCGCTGTCGGTACCGGAGGAGGAGAAGCGCGCCGTGGCGGAGGCTCCCTCCCGCTCGCGCTTCTTCTGCTTCATGCGCCTGTTCTGGAACCAGATCTTCACCTGCGTCTCGTTCAGCTCCAGCGTGGCGGCGATCTCCACGCGCCGCGCCCGCGTCAGGTATTTGCTGAAGTGGAACTCCTTCTCCAGCTCCGTCAGCTGCCGCGTGCTGAAGTTGGTGCGCATGGCGTTGTTCTGCGCGCCCACGAGGCCGAAGTCCGACACTTTGACTGGGTGAAGAGGATGAAGGGAGAGAAGAAGAGAGAGAAGCTGTTAGGAATTTATTTAGTTTGAATACTGAGAAATAAAAAGTCTACATGTTACACTTCAGACCACCGCGCTGAGCTCAATCACATGCGCCCTTGTTTCAAAGCACTTATTGTGACCTACATTTGGTTTCGTAGTTTCTATAATGTAGCCTGGGCCTATATATCTTTTAATGTTATTGGATCAGCTTATTATTTGGTTAATGCTTATCATGCTATTTAGTAAGTTTTATAATCCCATTTTAATCATTCAGTGTGGCAAAAGCAAAGGGAAATTCAAAGGAGAGGGACAGAAAAAGGCTGGTGAGCGAACAGAGGGATGGAGAAGAGGGACTGCAAGAGTGATGAAGGGTAATGGGGTGGGGGGGTGGGGTTCCTTAAAGATAACAGAGCAGGACGGACTTCCCATGGTGAAATAACCCGTCTGCTATATCCATTTAGAGAGAGAAGGAGTCGGGGAGAGAGAGCTAAAGGAGAAAAGACATATGAGCCATCTGGGGCCGTATGGATCCAGAGCCGAGCTGCTCTCAGTCTGCAGAAATGACCGCAGTGATGATGAGTCAGTGGCTGCCGAAAACACATGAACGCTGTTTTCTTGCTGACTTTAAAAAAAATTGGACCAAATCTGTTCAAGTTAATTTTATTCGATGTTCTTAATTCTGTTCTGCAGTAACCGATGTTATGTGTCAATAAGCAGTGACAGACCTTTTTATTAACAGGTTCACATTTTTATTTTAAAATGTCTTTGTTGAGTTGTTTTTGAAAAGCTCTTTATCCCCCCCCCCCCCCCACTTGATTTAGATTCAGACGACAGATGATGTTTTTGTTTTTTATTTATATTTTTTCCGGGAGAAATTATTTGCTTTAATAATAACAACAAAATAAAATAATTCACGTTCGATGCCGAGGAAAATTTAAGGAAAAAAAGTAGGCAAAAAACCCAAAACCAAACCAGAACAAACCAGAACAAACCAGAACAAAACAAAACAAAAACATTGGTTTCGCTATGACAACAAATGTTTCTTGACAACTGAAATGTCATTAAAATACGTTTTTGTGCGTGTGTTTTGTTGTGTGTTGTTTGCCTTTCTGACACTTCAAACGTTCATTTTTTTGTATTTTCTTTCTTAATTCTTCGCCGCCTTACACAATCGGGGACGGATTTGAATAATTAAATTGAAGTTACAATAGAGGGGAAGAAAAACGCGCAGTTAAATGTACACGAGAACAGCTGTACATCTGTGTGCGCAGAGAAAACAAAAGATTTTACTCTCGGCCTAAAGACTAATATTGAGTTCGTTATTATAAATTTATTCATTCATCTGAGACTCGTGTTGTTACAAAAACCTTCAAGTGTTTTCATCGAAACAATGTTAGAGCAAATATTCCCAGAAAGCTTTTTGTGAATGTGTGATTATATTTGGATATATTGTGTTTATAGTCTACATTCTGTTCATATTTCTCTCTGAGTTATTCATAAAAGATGGAGCATTCGCTTTAACTGTAACATTTCCCATGACAGTGATTAATGCAGAGGAGGCCTTTCTGTCATTCAGAGGATCAAATCACTCCAGAATGAATCTAATCTAAACTACAACAAACCGCAGTCCTTTTCTTAACGGACAAATTGTCGCCAAAACATTTGTTACGCGCCCCTCCTTACCTGTTTTAGGTGGGTTCCTCTTCACTTTCATCCAGTCGAAGGTCTGGCCCTGTCCGGCCTGCTTGGCCTCCTCATCCCCTCTCTCTTTGGAGATCGGAAGCTCCCCGTAACCTCCTCCGTGTGAAAGCCCCAGGTAGGCCGCTGCATTCAGACCCCCGCCAAGCTGCTGCGGGTACTGTGATCCGGCCAGTGCACCCTGTGACCCGCAGTAGGTCCCGGCTAAGGCCCCGTAGCTGGGGCCGACAGTGGGGGCCGAGCTGGGGAAGGTTGACTGAGGATAGTAGGTGGAGGCCACAGGCTCCTCCATGAAATACTCGGAGTGAACGGTGTTTGGAGGGCCCGTCGAGGCAGCATACTCCGAGTTTCTGGCGCACGCCTGACCCGCGTAGAGCCCGGTAGTGCCGTCATCTCCGTTATTATAAGGAGACAAAGTTCCGTTCTGCAAGCTTTGAGTTTGGTGAAGGTGAGGAAGATGGTGGTAGCCATTATGTGTCTGCTGATGCTGGTGTTGTTCATGATGATGATGCGGATGTTGCTGGGTCGATAGTGTGGTCCCGTCAGCTCCTCCACCTCCAGTGCTTCTGTACAGCCGCCCATCTCCAGTGTAACTGCTGTCACCTCTCGCCCCGTTAACGGCAGCTGAAGAGCCGGTGGACCCCGTGTGAAAGGCTCCCGGAGTCACCGGGTAGCCCTGATGTTGATCCCCAGGATGGTGGTGGTGGTGCAGATGATGGTGATGGTGGTATCCAGATTTAGGCGCAGAGTAAGCGCCGGTCCCCGCTCGGTTACAGATGCTGTATTCCACAAAGGAGTTCATGTTGTCCATGCAGACCGGAGGCACGAGGCACGGCGGGCCAGCGCTCAATCAAAAATGATTAGCAAGAAACAGGTCTCCACAAATGAGGTTAATACAACCTAACTGGGTTTTTATCCAAGTGTAGGCCTGTGCAGAAATAAATTAACTGCAAGAAAGAAAAAACAAAAATATATATATAAAAAATAGAATATTTTTGGATAACGATAAGCATGCAATACTGGACAGAGAAAGTGCAAAAAAGGAAGAAAAACGAAATTCCAATGTGGAGGAAAAAAGTGACGTCTACACGTCCCCAAACCAGAACACACCATGAACAGTGTGTTCTGCTGTGTGTGTTCTTCTGTGTGTGTTCCGCCGTGGTGTGTGTTTGTGTGCGTAAACGGAAGGCCCAGCTGTCAATGCCTCAACTTAACCTGCTTTCCAAACGTTCATCAGTGCCAGAGGAAAACACCGCGAGAAGACAGAAAAGAGTCAAGTCACCTCTTCACCTCCGCACAGGTTACACTCCGCTCTCCTCCATTCTGCGGTTTTCTCTTTGCTTTCTCCTCTTTCCGCGTCTTTCTTTCTCCCTCCTCTTTTTCTTTCTGTTTCCGTGTCACTTCTTTTCTTACCTCTGCCGCGGATCACGTGAGTCGTCGTCATGTCGCCCATGGTGACCGGAGGCCAGAAGTTTGTCAGTCGGTCACACATTGTGTGTGTGTGTGTGTGTGTGTGTGTGTGTGTGTGTTGGGGAGGGGTGGGGGGGACTTTCGGTTTAAAAGTGGAGTGAGCTCGCGCGCGTTCAACAGACGCACGCGCCTCATCCATCACTCGCTGTGGCATTAGCTCGACAAAGAGACTTCAATCAAAGCGGCCCATCAATCTGATATGAGCACAGATCTGTCAGAGCACAGAGAGCAGAGAAGAAAGGAGGAGCTGTGAGGCGGCCTGCTGCTCCCAAACCTCCTCACCGAGCCCAACACACTGTGCCTCCATCATCACTGCTCTGAGGATACCACACTGCTGCTGATGTCAAATCACACGAGGAAACCTTTCTCCAAATCCTGCAGCCTTTACTACTTTCACTGTAGGTACTCTTACTACTGCTGGTGGTATTCGCCTATATGGTGAGATGTTACGCTTACCTTGTGTTGTGTCCCAGAGGCCTGAACAGCTAAAAAAGATAAACTTAATGAAGAAAACTAAATAACACATTGTGTTACTGAACGAAGGGAATGGCTTGTAACCCACTGCTGAACTAAAGTTTCAGTTTGTCACATGACCTCTGTTTGAGTTCCCAACAGTAAAATATGGCCCAATAAGCTACAATGAATGTATCAATGAATGCTCATATATCAGCTTTTATTTATGTTTGGAGTTGGCAGCAGTTTTTAAGGCAACCTTTTAAACCCAGACACTGCAATTTGTACCTAAGAAACACACATTAACATATATAAAACTGCTTTTACCTATAGGTTCTGTTAAGATGGACTTAGATTCATTGCACTAAATTTATTACAAAAAAAGTGAAAAGTTGTGATTAACCAGAATTATCGTTCAAAAGTACATTGTTATTATTCTTCACCATGACTTTACACGTTTGGATTTATGCTTTGAGCTCAGCTTTCACAGTTACTCCACATTTTCAGTCAAAATACAGAGCAGGATCCACAGTCAGGACAAAGATTATAACAAAAGCGTCCTTTTTAAACAGTTTTGTTTAAATCAAATACAGTGTGCCTCGGAGATTCTAGTGTTCGCACATAGAGAGCCTTGCATCATTAAATAGGAGTATGACATTGGCTTAAATCATTTTGGGGTATTTTGTTTCTTTGGTTTGTTTTGCCACAGTGAAAATGTGAAAAGCTTTACACTGTTCAGACCAGCAGTGCCAGTGTTGGAGAGAAATGATTTATTAACCTAGACTTTAAATTTACTGTGAACATCTTGCTGCTACCATGAGTATAATGCTGTGCTGAGTGCCAGCTGCTCAGCTCTGACATTTAAACGTGTCGCTGTGCGGCTGATCGACTGACTCGCTGATCTCTGCTGCAGCCTCCAGCATCGACACAAACACTCAACTTTCCTCCAGGTTTCAACATGCTCCTTTTTTGTGCTCTGCAGTAATTTTTAACAGCTTTCACCTTCTTTCCCTTTTCTCCATCCTCCTTCACTTCAGTTCATTTATACTGATCATCATCTGATTATTGATTTGAGTGTATCTCTTCTTTGCACATTTACCTCTCGTGAAGCAGGAAATCTTTTAATGGATCAAAAGTAGGCTACTCCATCGATCAGACAGCTCCATCGCAGCAACTTTTGGGAATCAGTTTATTTTGAAACAATTGGATTGAGCGGCTGTAGATTACTGATGGCTGAATGTGCATGTGCGAGTGCACATGTGAGAGTGTGTGTTTGCTAATTGAATAAACGAGCTGATCTGTTATAGAAATGAGGTTAAGGCAGACAGGAGGCCTTCTGGTTCGCTGAGCAGCTCCAGCAGCACAGGAAGCAACAACACAATGTTCTGCCTGTTCATGTGTGTGTCAAAACAAAGGCCCGCAGCTAAGCACATGGGGATCTTTATCATTGAATTGTTTCAGTATGAAGACTCTTTCTTTCTTTCTCTTTCTTTTTTCTCTCTTTCCATTTGCCACTTTTAGGGAAAAGTGGCAAATGTCTATATCAAATATTTACTTAAAAAGTGTCTGTTCCACAGTTTGGAGACCACCTCATGCCTGATAACCACCCATGATAACTGCCTCCAATGAGCGTGTCATCCACTTCTTCCTCCTAGAGCTTCTATGAAGGGTTTGACAGCAGACGCACTGCCGTCCCGCCACCAGGATGAAATCACGACGAGTGGCGTGGGTGTGCAACAAGAAGGGAAGTTAATGATCACTAAGGGGCTGAAAGGAGAGAGAGGAAAAGCAAGTGGGCAGGAAGTCTGCAGGAACAGACCAGGACAAGAAGAAGATTAAATGACGCCCACATGCCCACCCACCATGTCAGGGTGCTCAACAGTCTGCAGGCTAGAGAGGAAGAGACAGAGGTCACAGCATCAGAGGTTCAGTACGTGTACATTTTTACATTAATGCAGTAATTCAGCTGCACTTATGTAAATTCATTGAAGTTTATGTGTTTATTCAGTTTTTCAGACTGTGATCTGAATGTGGGTTATATGAATAACTACATGTGATCGAAGCGCTTTCCATTAAAAACTAGCATCAATAAGCATCTTACCACCTCAGTTTTGCCAGCAGATCTGATAATGCAGTTTGGTGGTGGTGTTTTTCTAAATTAACAAAATATCACACACACACACACACACACACACACACACACACACACACA
>JAPQLA010000009.1:21912068-21926333 GCA_029822935.1 Naso vlamingii
AACAAATTTTTTGAACGAATCATTTTAATGAACTGATTCTAGTGATTCAGTACAGTCAAAAGAACTGCCGTTCCCATTACTAATCAAATGAGCTGAAAATGGTCCCTATCAATAAGAATAGGACTGGAGAAGTCGAAAATGAGGCCCTATGTTAAAAAATTCAGGAATATTCCTTTATTATATAGTTCATACGCCTGTGTAGTACTATAATTTTATAAGATAGCTGTGATTGTCAATACTCTCCTGTCATATGGACACTGAAATACTTGTATTTGTAATAATGCATTCTCTATGTACAATCTGTGATTGACAAGACAACAGTGTACGAAATAAGATATCCTCATTCATCACTGTGCAAAGATGCATTTCGATCAATCAGATTTACTGGTTCGTCCCAGGGGATGATCAGAGTTTCTGTTGTTGCTTTTTCCTGACAACAATAGCCAACAATTACTGCTGTGGCACTGACTGGAGAAGCAGTTTTGTCAGGAAAGGTCTACTTTACCAAAACCATGATTTTTTTTTTGTTTTTTTAAATTAGCGAAACCGTACAGAAGACTTTTAAATCTGGCTGTCAGTCGTGTTCAATTGCACCCCTTGGTTTCTTAGACAGAGGCAAATGCTACCCTTTAGCATTGTTAGCATCTGTGAGACACCTGCCAGAAAACCTTTCTAATGAAAGGGTTGAGGAAAAGGAGCACCAACATGACTTGGCTGAGCTTAGGTAAAGATCATAGATCATGGTTTGGGTTAAAATAAATGCATTTAGTCTCAAACACTTATGGAAGCACACAAAGCCACATGCTGGATCTTCTTTGAGGTGACATGCTGATACTAGTCAATCCTAAGATTTTAGAGCTCTCTGCTGGTCATTTTCACTTACTTTGTTGCAAAGTGGGTGGGATCCGGGGATCCATCCATCCATCATCAACCACTTATCCGAGGTTGGGTCGTGGAGGCAGCACTTGCTGGGGGGCCCAGACATCCCTTTTCCTGGTCACACCAACCAGACTGAGGGATCCCAAGGCTTTCCCAGGCCAGTGCAGAGATATAATCTCTTCACCTGGACCTGGGTCTTCCCTGGGGCCTCCTCGTAGCTGAACATGCCTGGAACACCTCCTTAGGAAGGCGACCAGGAGGCATCCTCACCAGATGCCTAAACCACCTCAACTGGCTCCTTTTAACACAAAGGAGCAGTGGCTCTATTCAGAGTTCCTCACAGATGACCGAATGTCTCACCTTATCCCTAAGGGAGACGCCAGCCACCTTCTTGAGGAAACCTATTTCGACCACTTGTATCCATGATCTTGTTCTTTCAGTTGTGACCCATCCTGTTATGATCATAGGTGGGAGAAGGAACGAAGACTGACCGATAGATCCAAAGCTTTGCCTTCTGGCTCAGCTCTCTTCACGTGACAACTGTACGGTAAAGTGAGATCAAAACCGCTGCCACTGCTCCGACTCTTCGGCCAGTCTCCCACTCCACAGTCCCCTCACTCATGAACAAGACTCCGAGATACTTGAACTCCTTCATTTGGGGTAACGGCTCATTCCCTACTCAGAGGGTCCAAGGATCAGTATTTATGTCTGAAATGGCACTTTGTTTTAATAAGGGACTGAAGTTCATTAACAGTGCCGTAGATCAGTGGTTCTAGACTGGGACTGCCATTATTGTCACTGGTTCAAGTTATACGCTGACAGAATATTGATGTTCATTTTTATGCAGATATATATTTTTCTTTTGATAATTTTAGTATTCTGCAAATTGCCCCTCTGCATGAAAAGAAAATGTGACAGGCCATGTGATTACACTTTGACAAACCCTTTGTTTTCGCCATGTGAGCTGGCAATAATGTTAATTTGGGCATCTATTTTTATAGTTAGTCTTAGGCCAGTGTAAAATGTTCTTGTTAGTTTTTATGATATTTAGTCAACCTAATCCTGTTTTTTTAGTCAAGTTTTAGTTGACTTTAAGTCTGAGCATTTTAGTTATTCTTTATGTCAAAAAACCCACCCACTATTTTAGTCTATTTTTAGTCAGTCAAAACAGCTGAGTCCTTTCAGTCATCATACCATATTGAACATTTCATGTCAATGTAATCTACCCAAAATATTTTTTGTCACTTTATTCAAATTATTTCACAAGATTTAATCTGAATCTTTAATCTTATCCTTATCTGATGAAAAATAGATTGAACTATTACGAATGCAGCTTTGCAGAAAGTTTGTGATCGAGTGGTCTGATAATATTAGTTTAAGAAATAAATTCAGAGGTGAAAAAAATTTCTGGTTTGCATATTAATTTGAAGTGTTCCCAAAAACACAGGATACTGTACTGTGCACACACCAATTGACCTTTCACTATGCCCTCACTGGCCAATCATGGCAAAGCCTCTAGCAGCTCTGACCGGGTTCCTACAGCTGTACGACTATGCTCTGGAGAAACTCATGCAGTAGTTTTAGATTGTTCAGGCTAGTTTTGTGGATTTCATGCTAATCAGGGTTAAGCATTGTCTTGGGCATTTGTAATAGTTACACTTGTTATCCAGTGAGGATCAGAGATGTTATACATTGTTTACATTTACAAAATCAAATGCTGAAAAGTGTAACATTATGTTATGGATGAAACTGATCAGATGTCCCCAGCTGAACCCCTCTCAGATCAACAATCACAGCTATAACTGCTCTGCTTACCCTTAGATAAACTTTGAGGCCATGTTACATTGTTTTTAGCAGATATTAGCTGGTCAACTAAAGTTACTAATGGCTATTTACGGTGCTAGCAAGCATAGCCAGCCAAGAATGTGGCTGAATGCTGGGGATAAAGAAAAGGAAGGTCCACACTGAAGTTCCCCTATGTAGAATTTGTTCACACATGTGACAGCAGTGACATTTCGAGCTACGTGCTCTTCTTCAGACTACCTGGTACGAGCTGCACGGAAATGGTCACATAAGCACAGACAGCACTCATTCTCCTCACAAAACTTCAACTCTGGCTTTAACTAAGAACAAGGACAGCCTTTTTCAGAGCGGGAGCAGCACAGAAAAAGAGGTGCTGGCGAGGCAAAAAGGCCGCCAAGAGACCCTTACCTGACAAGCAAAGCCAACAGGAGAGTCCGAACATCATCAATCTGTCCGGTTAGATCTTGTCAAACACCTGCCTCTGTGCTCTGTCAAAAGGATTCTCATTTGCTCCTACCACACAGTGTAATGACTTTGACACACACACACATTATTAACAGGAAAGATTTTCCCTAATCTCAGATGAAAAGAACTCTTTAGTGATCATACAGACTCAAATTACACACAGAAGTGTTCTGACATCATGTCTGTCCCCATTAACAATACTCTGGTTGTCCCTCCCCTGTCCACCATGGACAGAGAACCACCTTAGACACCCAGAGGGGGACAAAATCAACGAAGACCTTCTAGGACCCCCTTTAGAGGTAACTCATACTTCATGACTCCTAAATACGGAAATCCATCACTGGATATGTATTGCAGACTGGTAGAAAAGGATGTGTCTGCTACACTGGGTAAAAAGAAGGAACATAAAGTATGGAACAACCTGCTAAAAAACAACGTGATGAGTTCCAAACATTAAAAGATGACAAAGCTTTGAGTGTTTATAAAGGCGTGTCGCTGTCATTCTCAACCTGGAGGCCTACGACAAAGAAATCCAAAATCAACCCAGCAGTTCTAAACTTAAACATAATCCTATATCAGAGTTTAGGACTTAATTCATGACAAACTGAATCAACTTCTTGCAAATGGACACATAAGTTAACGGGAATACACTAGCACGAGAGTGGACTCTCCTATTACTCCTGTTTTCTGCACCCTACCAAAAATCCACAAAGCTTTGGTGGATACACCTCCAGGTCGACCTATTGTGGCAGCCACTGGCTGTCTTACAGAAAAGGTTTCCGCTTTTGTTGATTATTCCATACAGGCCTCGCTGACTAACCTTCCCACATATACAAGACACTCCATGGACTTTATGAAAACAATTCAGTCCATAAAACTGAAAAACACACCATGTTTTTTTGTCACCATGGACACTGAATCTTTGTATACCAATGTTACATTTGAGGGAGGGCCTCAAGCAGCTAAATCCTTTCTAGAAAAAAAGAAGAGCTGTGCTGACTTCTATCTGCAGGAGTCACGAGTGGCCGTGGGGTCCAAAATGTCACCCAGCTTTGCCTTCCTCCACGCTGGACTTTTTCAATCAGAGGTGATTTTCAACTCACTCCCACACATACAGCACATATCCAGCTGAAAACGGTATTTGGATGATATATTCTTCCTTTAGAGTGAAAAAAAATCTTCCCAGCCCTGCCTGAGGACCTGTTCAGACAAAAAGGCAGCACAAGGAGGAGTGGATCACAAAAGCTTCTGCACGCTTCAACAACATTTCACAAACTCCTTGGAGCCTTAACAAAAAGAAAACCAAACAACTTGCATCCAGGGTTACCTGTTACATTTAGTATTCACCTGTAGGGAGAGACATTGAGTAGGTTTCAAAGAAACACTGGCACGTTATAGACTCGGACTGTTCTTTAAAAAACAGTTTTAATGAACCGCTGTATACATGGGCTGTATACAAACGACCACCTAATCTCAATAGTATGTTAGTGAGAGCAGACATGCCCCCTTGTGCACCTTCACACTTGCTAACTCAGGTTCCTCAGGTAACTATAAGTGTTGAAGAGTTGGAAAGTTTATCTGATGACTTTAGTTGGAGGCAGGCTAGCACTTCTTATTGACTTCCAGCATTTGAGCTAAGCTATTTAGGTGAGCTCTGCCCGTCTCTTCCTTGTTACTGCACGCACAGTCAAAACAATGGAATCTATCTTCTTGTCTGGAACTCCAGAGGGAGATAATAAACAAACAAACAAACAAACAAACAAATTCTGCATTAGGGAGCTTCAGTGTACAGACCTTCCTTTTTCTTTGTCATAGTCTCTTTTGTCAAACTTTTTACAGTTTTTGCAAAAAAGTGTCTTGTAAACAGGGTCATTGTTATAATTCACCATTTTACTGACCATTTTTAAAGCATGCCTGGGACTTGACCATTGACATAAATAAAGATGGATAACAGACAGCTCCCTAAAAGTGAAGCCAAAAAACACTTGATCGCCCCCTAGTGTCCGGCTGCAGTACTGGTTAAAAGCTTATAAGCCTCATCCCTCTACGTAAGCTAATGGAACAGGGACCAAAATGAATAATCAAAGTACAAGGTACATAAATGTCCCCCCAAGTTTTTTTTTTTCTGTCATTTGAGGTAGGCTATCTTTAGATGTGCGGTTTACCCCCATGCTACACATCCTGTGAGCAGCACGTCTGCATCGCCTCACCTCTTGCTTTTTTTTGGCACTCATGTTAACAGATTAGAGCAGCCACACAGCAGGCGTGAGAGCCGCGTGACAGGCACATATAACATATGCCTGAAGCAACGCAACCTTAGAGCTCAGGAGTCTCGCCTATTTTTTCTGCTTGCCACGTGCAGTTCTCTGTTAGAATAGACAGAAAAATAATCTGTTGACAGTCATATTGGCATCATACCAACAGCACTGACTATAGTTGCAATGCAGACGTGACTTGCAAATAGTTTTCACAATAAACTGGCTAAGTGAAGAGAGATTGCTGGATATTGTTTTGTTTATATTATCAATACAATTGAAAACACACTTTTCTGTCTAAAGTATGAATTGAATTTCTAATAGAATGACATGGAACATTACTATTAATGGAAATTATCAAAGGCACTTCTGTAGAAAGACAGGGCAGCAGAAGCAGCCCTGCAGCAGGAACGCTGCCTGTGTGGACAAGATACACGAGTGAGATGCAGGAGCTTCACCACAAACATGCACTCCTGAGGTAAGTTTAGTTTAGTTTTGTTTATTTAGTTTGTTTAACAGGGACTACCTTCAAAAAAACATTGATCTGATAGAAAAAATATGCTTTGCACGAGATTATAGCAGTTGTGCTAATTTCCATCTGTAACACATAGGATGTGTGACCCGAGCATTAAATCATAGCAGTTATAGCTCGATTGGCCATTTAATGGGACTACTGTCCTGGACCCAGTGTACAAAAGTGGAAAATACAAGAAGGGAAAATCGATTTACTGATGGAAAGTACTCCACTACAGGTGATGATATGCCCCATTCAGCTGGTTGCTATTGGACCTTCTTCTGTTTTTTTTTAGATTTTTTTTTTAGATTTTTTTGTGGCCTTTATTTCTTGTATAGAAAACGGGGGGGGGGGGGGGACATGCAGCAAAGCGCCACAGGGGGAATCGAACCCCTTGGCCGCTGCAGTCTCGTCACACAGCCTCTGTATATAGGGCGCCTCCTCTACCACCTGAGCCACCGGACACCCCGACCTTCTTCTGGTTGACCTAACAAGCAAACAAGTTAGCAAGGGGCAAGCAGATTCAATGTTTGACAGTGAAAGCATGGACAACTTTACTGTGCTGAACACTTTGTATCTATGCCTTACTTTTGGTACAAATGAGATGCACGTTACCCCTTGTGCTTATGGTATTTTTGCTTTCTTTCTGGCTTTCATATACAAATTTATGCTGTTCGAGTTCAGGGTCAAACAAGCCATAGGGGAGACTATGTGCAGAACTCGAGGAACAGTTAAAGACAAAATGAGGGGCAGTTTACACGGCGCAAGTTTTCGCATAAAAAAAACCACATTTTTATTGCGGTTTCACCTTCCTTTCATGTGACAACTGCATGCTGGCTCCAATAAAACTGCAAATGTTTGAAACCAGGTTCCAGAGTGCAATCTTTTGACACTGCAACCTTCTTTCCAGCTGTGTAAACTGGTGACTACGCTAATGCTAATGCTAATGCTAATGCTAGCACAAGTCATATATTTCATTCTCTATCAAACTCTGATTAAACACTCCACAGTGCACTGAAAGCAGGTCAAATATAATAACAGTCCATTGAGGTGAATTTGAGTGTTCGTAGCATAATTTTAGAAGTCAAACTATGTCTGAATGTCTTTCATTTGTGGCTGCTTTGGGCTTAGCAGCAACAGGAAGTTCACAACTTCAGCAGCTCCAATGGTATGTCATTACAAACTTACACTGCCGGCTACCAGCCGTGCATGCATACTACAGCACTTTTGATTGAACATGTAAATTCTGATTTTTTTTTTTTAACACAAAGCAAAGACCTTTCAATTTTTAGTATGGCTGCACTTGTCTAAATGTGGCCTAAGGCGTAAACATGCAACAGTAAACTGATACCCAACCACATAACCAAGGTGTGTAAGTTCAATTTCACCAAATTTGATTTATGATCTGAGTCAGACTATCATGTTTTCGTGTATTTTAAAAGTCTAGTTTGAGTCAGTCTAACTTAGTAAATAAACTTTTTCTAACATCATGTAGTCATACTGAGTGATGTATGTTTAAGCGTTCATTTTGCTGTTATGTCTGGTTTTATTTAGTTATTTGATGCTAAAAACAGTTGTGTAATGTCATAACTGACATCGTACCCTAACCAGTAATTGAATCAGGCAAACCTAGATACTGCCGCTTATTAATGCACATATTCTGGCTCCAAATGACATCTCCAGCACTAGATGGCATCACCCATATCAAGGATATTTTGACTTCATTTAAGGAAGTGGAAACACAGAGTCCATCTTTATTTATGTTGATGTGTGAAGTGTGAAGGTTAAAGGCAACCACATCACAGCTGCAGGACCCATAAGCAGACCTGTTTGAAGTAACTTCTTTGAATATCCTCTTAAGAAAGAGACCTGCTTTAATGCAAACTTCTTCTTTTTTTTTTTTTTTTTGCTTTGTTTTGTTTTGTTTTGTTTTTTGTACATCTCAAATACATTTTCTTTTAACACAATTTTATTTTAAAAGATTTAGGTTAGTTTATTTTAGTATATGTTTATTGTTTTTTCCTGTATTTATAAATTGTTGCTACATATTCAGTTAATGTAAAACACTTTGCTTAGTTGTGGTAGTGGTAATAGTAGTAGCAGTAGAATTATTAAGCTCTGTCTCGTACTTAAATGATGGTACTATTTACACCAGAAAATGTGATTCACTTTTTTACATACAAATCCGGACCATGTTCTGTGTGCCTTGACCACGTGCTTCTCAGTGAGATGTGATGAGCTTCTGAAAGCTTAGATCATGACATTAATAACCTCTTTACATTAAGTTATAACATTCTGCTGCTTAACAAACCTTGAACAAGGACTTGTGGTGGCGTTTCTTACAGGCAGAAGCCCAGGTTGTTATCTTACGTTGTGTCTGCTGGTTTCCATGGGAACTAGGCTACTGTACATTTAGTAAGTTGTGCTCTCATGGACCTCAGTTGGGTTTGACTCAGTAGAGGTCTGTACAACTAGCCTATGTCTTATCATTCTCATGTAAAGGAAGTAACTTTATCTTTCTTAAACCATAGGTTTGGACCTTAAAATTGATTATTGGGCATTTTCTCAGAACTGAAGTTGTTTACAATAGACTTGCATTAGGCAGTAGACATTTATTTTTACTGTGTAAATGCATATAACAACTAAGATATTTATTTCCTGCGTTAGCTGGTTGTCAATGTCCCCATTTGCTCTAAATATGTTAATAAATATCAGACTTAGAAAATTTATAGTCTCAAGTAAATTGAATGAAAATATATCCTAAAAAAAAAAAATTAAAAAAGTAAATAATAATAATAATAATAATAAAAATAATAATAATAATAATAATTATTATTATTGTTATTGTTGTTATTATATATTTTATTATTAATATTACTAGTGGTTGTGGTAGTAGGCTACAAGAAATAAAGTAATGTAATATGAACCTGTCTCAAATCTATAGGCTATTTTATGTTTCCTGTCTTTTTGAATTAGCCTATCATGACCACACACGCGCACACACACGCGCGCACACACACACACACACACACACACACACCATGCCTATCACAGTGAGCCAGTGGTCCTGTAATGGCTGCCACTGCTCATTGTTTACATCCTGCTTTGTCTTCAGCGCCATTTTGACCGTGGGAGAAGAGGCAGCTAGTTAGCATCACAGCCACACACACATAAGTGGCCGTCAGCTAGCCATGTTAACTCGGGCTTTTTTTCCACATTGAGCCCACTCCCGTGATAATTGGAGAGAATTAAAATGCCATGCTACAGTTAACTTAAGCTGTGCCACACTGTGCTTAGCTTCAGCTCTAACAAACTGTTAGTGAAGCCAGTTATTCTGCTAGTCTTACATAGCCATGCTATGCTAAACTTCTACTCAGAGAGAAAGGGTTACCCACGCTAAGCTAATGTCAAACACAAGAAACAAAATTCTTGCTGTGGCCTCAGACTATTTGTCCTCCTTTTATCTGCTCTGGAAACCATCGGTGTCTTTCTCAAAATAATTTCTTTGGGGTTATCTCTGTGTAAACACAAGAGTTGAACCATGTTGGTACAGACTTGGCTACATGTCAGTGTAGGAGGAAACTACATGGAGCTATGGATAGCCTATAAACTTAAATATGAGCCTGAATTGAAACATGTAGTAGGCTAATTAGAAGATTTTAAAAAATGTATACATATTATGAAATAAAATGGGCAACTAGCTTATTTTATTATAATGATAAAATGTATCTTAATATTCCTAGTCGGTATCTTAATAATAAAATAAAACAAATAATCCATATGCTTATGGTTATTTGCAATGTAAAACAATTGGGCTATAAAAATGATAGTCTTACATAAATTAATTTAAAAAAGGCCTACTTTTCACTATTACATATGTGCTATAAGCAAGCATATATCCAATGAAAATGGTAGCACGTCTATTAACGCGCTGTAAAATGCTGACTTTCTTTAATATTTAAGCTATTAATTTTTTTTGTTATAGGCCTAGTTGTTATTAAATGTTTGTTATTGTGAACAGCATAAATATATGTTTTAATATAGCCCTAATTACTCTAAAGGTATTTGGTACATGAATTCATTAAGCCTCCACAATAAAAGAAAATGACAAGGGCCACGTCGTAAATGTATGTTCTTTATTATTATTATTATTCCGCTATGAAAATATATGTACAATAAATAATTTGGATTTTCACTATTTAAGAATCTCAATAAATAAACTAAGGTCTAAAACTCGGGTCATCAGCAGGGCTCCTCTCTCGTCTTGTGCCGTTCAGAGAGAGACTGAATTCATTCTTCAGTTTCAGATTTTTTCTGAGCAGTCCGGCTATCTGCGCCTAATCTCCGTGAACAGTTCCTGAGACGTCATTAAGTATTAATGAAGCTGCACCAGGATGGACTAGAGAAAGCAAAACACTGATACGGGCTCACAATTTAGCAAAATAATGATTTTTAAAAAATGCAATAAATACCTGAAATTTGAACAAGGAGAGAGAGAGAGGAAAATTCCACATAATTTCGAATGTGGGAAAAAGTAATTTCCATCGATGTTTAAATAAAAAAAAAAACAACCTACAAACAGGGATGTAGACTAGGCTACAAAATATCCATGATATTAACAGCATCTCTTTGAATCTAAATTAATGTCGCAAAATAAGACCAGCAAGAGGAGGAAAAAATATCAAAGAATTTTCAAATGTTTCAGGAATGTTGCCGACACAGTTCGTCCACTACTTCACTTATTTCACTTTTCATTTCTATACGAACGTCGCAGAGGGTCAGAAGTTGAGGTGCTGCAGGTCTATGGAGCACAGTGTGCTTGTGAACAGATCGAAGTCCTCCTCGGAGAAATCCACCGGACTGTCCAGGGAGCTCTGCAGACTTTGGGACAGGCAGGCGTCCCCGGCAAAGAAGGCCAGGTCCGGGAGCGTGGATGATGATGAGGAGACGGCAGAAGGAGCAGAGGAGGAGGTGGAGGTGACGGAGGAGTCCCGCTGTTCAGAGAATGAGGAATCGGACGCTGCAGCTGCGGCGGGCCCGGCCTCACTGAGCTGCACCATGCCAGGGTTGTGACTGGAGTTTGTGACGGAGAACACCGGCGGGGAGTTGCGAGTGGCAGCAGCGTCAGAGGAGCCAGGTGTCCCCGGCACAGACGGGCGTTCGGGACGCACTAAACGGCCTCCCTCCTCCGGCGTGGGCTGCGCATTGTCCCTGCTGTCATTAGCGTAGGCGGCGGGAGCAGGGGTCGAAGATGGATTGCCGCTCCGCGGCTCGCTCTCCGATGGCGACTCCCCAGTGCCAGATGCTTCCAGTGGCTGGCTTGAATATGGAGAGGAGGCATCGGCGCCTTCGAGAGGCTCGAAGCCGCCTGGGTCGCCGCTCTCGTGGCTGCCTCCAGCAGCCCCGTCCCTGTGGTTCGTCTGGCGCTTGTGTTTCATCCGCCGGTTCTGGAACCATACTTTGACCTGCCGCTCAGTCAGATCCAAAAGAGCGGCGATCTCCACTCTTCTGGGCCGGCATAAGTACTTGTTAAAGTGGAACTCCTTCTCCAGCTCCAGCAGTTGTGTGTTGGTGTAGGCGGTGCGCAGCCGGCGGGACCCGGCTACTCCACCATCCAGACTGGACTGGCTCGGGTCTTCAGGGAGACAAAGACATATAAAGGACGAAGACAGAAAGAAATTATGTGAAGAATTTATTGTGCAAAATCATCTGAAGCTATTCCCATTTTTGTGTTAATTTTTCTGTTTTGTTTTAGCTTGAAAGTATAACCTCTTCAGAGCTCTCTACACTTTACTGCGTGCAAGATTTTCCAGCCAAGAAATAAATGGATTCAGCATCGAGCAGAAATCCCCTCGGCTCTTCTGTCTGTAATAAAACAGTCATTAAACATAAAAACCCGTAAAAAATGCTCATACCAATTACAGTAACAGCCAAAGCTGTAACTGTAACAGCTCACCATTTAAAAAAAAAAAAAAAAAAAAAAAAAAAAGGCCTAATAAGAAAAAGAGTACGCAGATAAAGACAGATGACCAATGTTGAAGGGGTTCGAGCCTGCAGCATGTGAACACAGCGATGGCATAGAGAGGAAAAAAATATTGTGGAGGGGAAGAATTGTGAAGAGAAATGTGGATGTGAAATGAATGCGGTGGTATGTGACAGAGACATAACTACACCTCTGAACTGCTTTATGAATGAAGTCAGAAAAAGCCGGAAATTGGTGAAGAAAAGAGGAGCAGAAAACAAGACTTACAAGAAAAAGGAATGAATGGAATTTTGTGTTAAGAGACGCGAGAAATAACAGGGAAACAATAAAATGCAGTGATTATGTAGGCTAGGGGTCAATGAAAAAAACCGAGATGACTTTAAACCAAGAAAATAAGATTATGTGCAGTGGATCTTACCCCTCCCCCAGCCCCAAATATTTTGCTCGGTCGCTTTGCCTCTCTATTATATTTTCAAACTCCATCCAATATGGCTACCACTTGAGTTGGTTGATGAATATGTAAGGCATCCTGCTGCTAATGACATCAAATCTTAGCCCAGTGAACAGAATGATGCAGGCTTCGACGGTATCCTCTGAAGAGTACAAAAAATTAATATATGACTGCTTTACGCGCAGTAAATAATTCTATATGGACTGATGCATTTAGAAAATCTGGGCAACAGACGACACAGGGATGCCAGTATGAACGGCTCGCACACGGCAGTAAGCCGCATTCTGCATATTAACAGTAAAAGTAACAGACACTGTGTGTAAGAGGTTAATGGGTGCATGTTGAAATGCATGATGAGAGAGCGTGCAAAACACTGCGGCATAATGCAGCGGTGTAACCTAGATATAGGCTACTTTACACACACACACACACACAGAAAAAGAAACATAGATGCTGTGGTAATGAATTTTAGCTGATTTCTGCGGTAGAAATTCCGTGATGATGCAGACAGAGTGAACGCACAGGCTGCTTCCCCCTCGCACTTCCATGGCGCACATAGCCTCATGGCTCACGCATCCCAGCATACCGACCTGTGGGCGACTCTGTGCCCGCCGAAGCGTACCCGGAGGCGGTCTGCGACGGGGAGGACGAGGCAGGGGGGATGATGGATCCGTGACCGCCGGAGCTGCTTCCAGGCTTAGAGAGCTTCTTTGATGATTTCTTCTCCTTCATCCAGGGGAACTCGTGGGCCAGCGGACCGGCCGGGGTCGGTGTGGCCGTGGCAGGGGCCTGACCGGGCGTGCAGGGCTGCTGTGCGGTTCGGTGGTGCGTCTGGAGGCCATTAGTGGCGGAGGTTCTCCGATTCTGCTGGCTTCCAGCTGTCGGTCTCGGCTGGCTGGCTGTGCAGAGGCTGAGGCTGGGGATGGTGTGCTCGAAGGGAGGCGGAATTACTGTCGACTCCTTGATTGATGAAGTTTGAAATGACTCCAGGACGGCAGGGAAGGACGTCAGGCACTCTGCTAGGGACGGCTGGCTGTTGATAAAACCGATCTCCCTCTCAAATTCAAAATTCATAGCTCCCTCAAACCGGTTTCACTCTCAAACGGCGAGACCCCCGAACAATCCCTTCCCCAAAATAAAAAAAAAAACCAACACATAGGCGTACACACGCGCACGCTCGCACACGCACACAACACAGTATGGCTTCTCAGGAAAATAAAACGGAATAAAATAATGCAGGATCATGTAGGCTCCCAACCGAAATGGCGTTAATGTGGTGGCTATTTAAAAATTGTGTATATTGATGATATTACTAGCGTATGGGGACCTGAGTAGGCTAAACTGAAGAACTATGGGGCGAAATTGCAGCCAATTCCTGGTCACGTGACGCAAAACAGCCAATCTGTGGTCCGGGCCTGGCGACTGCGATGGCTGCTGGAAGCAGCATTATTATTTTTCCACCAAATGCAGAAGCAAGCTGGGGCTACATCACAGGATGGCAGCCGCTCACCATGTGTGCCGTGTGGGCGGCGGGTAAGCCCACAAACAATGGAGCATCTCTGGGATCTTTAGAGCTGACCTTTGACAAATAAAACAAATTAAGTCAGAAAGAAAAAGGAAAAACTAGCCTATTGCTTCGAGCACACAGCTCAGTGATCTCACACAGTGTGACAGAGGCTGAAAATCCAGTTTAGATGTTTTCGCATTTAGTGGACACCGCCATGTAAATGTGATTGTGATGTTTATTTCAACTGGCTGGTTGTCAGTTCTTTTAGGCCTATTATTTTATTATTCTTTTAATGTGTGTGTGTGTGTGTGTGTGTGTGTGTGTGTGTGTGTGTGTGTGTGTGTGTGTGTGTTACTGTGGTACGCAGGAGGGATAACTCTACACCAAATATAAACTCACTAAAATAGT